>CM077298.1:35270794-35350794 GCA_039654925.1 Anguilla pacifica | reverse complement strand
CCCTCGTGTCCCAGCGACCCCCCAGCGGGGCGAGGCTCTGGAGGGGAGCGACACGCTATCCCATGAGGCCATGCAGCTCTTCAGCTCGCTCACCGCCCTGCAGCCCAAGATCTTTGCGCAGCTGCACGTGAGTCCCCAGACAAGTCTTACGTCGAGGTTATTAACGTGTGTATTAATATGTGTCTTCATCTGTCTGGCTGGCCGAATGCGTTCTACAGATCTATCACGTGGTTAATTAAAAGCTGAAATGCATTAAATGTCATTGCATGATGTAAAAGGCCAGCAGCTCTGATGAGCTTTAGTTTTTGATGTAACTGCGGTCATGGTTTCCATGGCTACGCTCATGGTTTCCATGGCTGCGCTCATGGTTTCCATGGCTGCGATTCTTCACTGTTCCTCTGAACAGGGCGTCCAGTTCCAGCCTGCGCTGTGTGGCTCGGACAGGCCGCCGCCCCCCCAGCGGGACCTGGCCCCGCCCCCGGACGCGCCCGGCACCGCCCCCCCGCAGCCCCTGCTCCTCAGCCCCGCCCAGTTCCTGCAGCCCGCCGCCCCCCTCGGGGAGGGCGTGTCCCTGTCGGACCCCGCCCCGCTGCTGGGCGTGGGGCAGCTGGTGAGCGTGTCTGCGCTCGGGGACGGGACAGGCGAGGGCGGAGTCCACCAGATCCTGCTGGATGACGGACAGGCCATCCCGGTGCAGATCGTGGAGCCTGTTACAGGTGCAGGTGAGAGGACCGATGATGAAAGGCAAACTGCACCTCTGCTTCCATTTCCATTAAAGCCCTGAGCCAGCCAGGGGGGAAAAGGATTTGGGTATTTCTCTGGGAGGGCTAATCAGCCATTTTTAACAGTGTAAATCGGCTTGAAGCTTTTATTAGCATCATAGCCTTTGAGAGACAGCACTCCTCCAATATTGGAATGGCAGGTATGGCCTAGATTTGGATGTCAATACTTTTAATGGCAGGCCTAGATTTTGCCAGTTTGAATGAATGGCTTATGCAGTGCTTCGTATCTGTGAGTAATTGCATTTTTTGTATGTTGAAAACGTATTTTTCTTCAGAAGCTAGATAGATGCTTCCTGTGTTTAAAACTCCCATGAACCTTTGCACCTAAAAATGGCTGTGTGCTGTCGCTCAGGGGTCAGCGTTCCCGAGGACCAATCAGAGGCCTCGGAGCTGGAGGTCAGCGGGACAGACGGCCTGCACTCTCCGAAGGACTGAGAGGGCGAAAGTGGGGTACATGAGGCCCCGCCCCGAATCCCCAAATCCCCGAGCCCCGCCCACAGGGAGGGGCCGCTTCCGGGGCCCTCCGATACCGGACGGGACACAGAGGACCCACCTGCCCCGCCCTGTCTCCCCCAGGCCCCGCCCACAGGGAGGGGCCACAGAAGAGCTCCAGTCCTCTGTGTGTTCAGTGAGGTAGCGGGGAAAAAGGACACGGGCTGGGTCCGGTGTGTGTGTGTGCGTGTGTGTGTGTGTGTGTGTGTGTGTGAGTGCGTGCGTGTCGAAAGGGAAAACGGTCTCCTCGCTCAGCTTCCTGTTTCTGCGCCGGACGCGGTCCGCTGGCTGGCCCGTCCGTTTCAGGGCCACGTCAGCCAATCAGGTCGAAGCGGTGGTTTACGTTACAGAACAGACGTCAGATCCCTCATGTCCGCGATGGAGGACTCGACCCTTAAGCCCTGGCGTACGGTCCGGACGGGATCGCCCTGGCCGCCGACGCACGTTCTGTTGACGTGATGTTTAAAGGAAAGTCTGAACTTAGGTTCTCTCTCTGAACTCCATGTTTTAGTTTTGCATAATGAGAAGAGGAGAACCGGTTTAACTGCTGCAGGATGTTCCCAGAGATGTGTTCCCAGAAGAATGTCGCACTCTGGCGACGGCCGTCTCTCCCAAACGCACAGGCGATGAGTTCACCTTCAGTTTCTCGCTTCTTGAAAATGCGACATTTTTCAGCGCGTGTGTGGAGTGCTTTTCTGAAGCGTCTTCCTTTCGCTAAATTTCTCAAATCCTGTCTGCTTTGGAGCCTGTTCTAACCATTAGCATAAGATTAGCTTAAACAAAATGGATATAAATGCTAAATTCCTTGGAAGTAAAACATATACGGAGTAAACTTTCTAAAAAGCCAGCTCAGTGTTTGGAGAATAATTATGCATTTAGATCGTCAGGAAAGTTTTGAAGAGAACGATTAATAAGGAGACAATAAGCAATGGATTCTGGGATTGTTAATGTGAGGATTAGATAGTTTGCAGTAGGTCTCTGCACCAGAGGAATCTCTTAAGTATCATACATTTAAAAAAATGATCAGCTTAGTGAAAGAATAAAATGTATAAAGCGTACTCCTAGACAGGGCTTCCAGTACAATGAAAGCACAGGCTCAGGGCACTGACGAGCTGAAGGAGACTGATTCGAGCCCTGCAGCCTGCCTGGTCATCTCTGGAACAGCAGCTGCGGCTGGCAGGCTGCAGGTAGGGCAGGTTTATTAGAGCAGGGGGGGGGCAGTTCTGGTCCTGGGGGGCCGGTGTGCGAGCTGGTTTTTGTTTCCACCCTGGCTAATTGTGAGCTGATTGGCTGTACACACCAGCGTGGTTTGCTCGCAGGTTAGATCACAACGAAACTTTTCATACATGGTTACAAAAACAGTCTTCGGTCCTCGTTCATGCGCGTGAAGACGTGTAGTTAAAATGTCAGATGTGTAAGTGTCAGCGCTAATTAGGTCATTAAGGCCAGAGGTTGGTATGAAAAGCAGAAACAGGTACAGCTCTCCTTGCCCCACCTCTCTTCTGGATCTCCCAAAACTGACAGGACTCTCCAAAAACTAGAACAGGATGAAGTTTATGACTGTTTTTAAGAAGCCTTTTTTAGGAACCACAGGATTTCTCAGGGTAATATTTTGTCTTTTGACTGTTTCATGCATTAATGGATGTTACTGATGAGGTTGTGACTCCTTCCATTAACTGTCAGACTGTCAGACATTTTTTTGTCAGACTGTAGCTTAGCACGTTCTTAAGCACTTAAATGGATGAAAAAGATGAACTTCCAAGTTTATTTACACTGGAAATAACATGAACGTATTGTATGCTGTGTTTGGTTTCCAATATGAAATGGCTGGGGGAGATTGTGACTGTGGTTAATGTGGCATTCCTGAAGGGCGACTAAAACTGGACTCATTTTAAATCCAAGAGTAGTTGTGCTTCTTTATGAGCGCTCTGTACCCAATGTTCTCTTGACTGGGTGTTGCACACAGTAGAACAGAATTAAAATGTACACTGGATCCCATAAATTCACATGGCTGCCAGACTTGACCTTTTCTTGACTAGGGTTAGTCTCAGATATTTGTTTCTTCTGTGGGTTAACATCATTGATGTTGACGTGTGGTGTGCGAATTTGGCAGCACATATTTTGCACTAAAGTTTTTTTTTCATTGAGCTTTTCAGAATTATTCTACAGGTGCCACACTCTTGCCAGTTGGCCAACTTATCAACTGACTGTAAGTAACATAACATTAGCCCCGCCCACCCCCTCCATTACCCATTTTAGAACAATTGCCTAGGTAACAAGTGTGATTTTTTAAATTACGATTAATTTAACATTTGGCGTGCTTGCTCGATCGACAAATTGTTTACATCCCTATTCTCAGCATGGCTGTCTTCACTGAACACGAGAGCCATCTTTAGGCATCTGAAACCCAGCCCCTCATTGAACGATTTCCCCTCTCCGTATTGGCCTGATGAAGCCCATACATGTGTAAACTGTCTGAATGGAACAGACTGAGGAAGATTGGATAATTAAATAATCATCTAATTATGCGGTGCTTAACGTGGGCTTAGTTTTAATTGGGTAAACGGGTGTGAGTCATGCAGTGTCAATGATGAGGCTCTCTGAGCAGCAGAGTCTCACATTGCTCATTTAGGACTCGTGATGCAGACATTAAACACTCAATACAGCCATATTTATGATTCCAAACTGGTTAATACAGAACGTTCCCATGGTGACTGCAAACTCATGAAACAATTCAAGTCCTTTAAAATAAAGGCTTTTAATGCACCAAAAGACATGCAGCTAATTTCGGAATTAATGTCTGAAGTGTGGTAAATGTACATTTATTTGAAATCTAGAAGAAAAAAAATATACAGTGCAGAACCGTGTGTATATATACCAAGGTCGGCTTACACATTCTTTTGGAAACTTCCGACTGATGTTCTTTGCAAATTTAATCAAGCACCTATATTACAAAAGGGAACATACAAAAATGCAGACCAGACATGATGCATGGCAATGGCATCTTTCTTAAACATTATTTCTTTTTTGATTCAGGTCAAAAGTATATGATCCTACACAATCATCCTTAAATCAGTCTTCTTTTTTTCCACTGGGTGACTTGAGGGGGGGGGGGGGGATAAAACGTTGTAGCTTTGTTAGCGATCACGTACGATGAAGCCATGTGTAGAAGGTACAGTGATATCCGGGGGTCTGTTCTGCAGTTTGTCTTTCAAGAACCCGGACACGTACAACAAATCTAAAAAACGAAAAATTTCTCCCTCAGTCCTCTTCCTCCCCCTTGACCTTCTTTTTCTTCTTCTTCTTCTTCTTTTCTGTCGTCTGAAATAGATGAGGAATATTTTAAGTACACTTCCTTAAATTAAGCGGGGGGGGGGGGGGGGGGGGTCAGTAGTTTTTGCGTATTTGCAGCAATCCCCCTCAACAGTTCTGTCATGTTATTTCACAAATGGTCATTGCTTTAACAACTACAGGGGCTGACAGCTAATAGCCAAAACCCGCATTTAGCCAAAACGCAGCGGATCTTAGTCAACATGCTATGGTAACGCCTTCTATTATAGCCAGTCTCACATACTGAAGTGGAACTGCACGTGCTAGACCCCCAAACCCCAAAATGCAGGAGTGAGCTGGCTGCCCCCCGAATTTATGGGGTACCCCGAAACTGACCACTGAATCACAGGACCCTCACCTCCTCTGCTGCGACCTCCTCCTCCTCGACC
Source organism: Anguilla pacifica (assembly GCA_039654925.1). Classification (NCBI taxonomy): domain Eukaryota; kingdom Metazoa; phylum Chordata; class Actinopteri; order Anguilliformes; family Anguillidae; genus Anguilla; species Anguilla pacifica. The sequence continues at coordinate 35,345,801 of CM077298.1, read as the reverse complement.
TCCTCTGCTGCTGCCGCCTCCTCCACCTGTCTCTTCTTCTTTTTCTTTGGAGGTTTCTCCGTCTCTTCCGCCGCTGCCTCAGGTTCTAGGGAGACCGTAAAGACATGTTTAAAAAAACAAAAAAAAAAAAAAACACGTAAACCCTTACAGGTTTCCCTCTGACCAGTGTTAAGGTTATGACCGGAGAATAATGAACTGGATTTTGGTAGACCAGTTAACTCTAGACCAGGGTTCTCTCTCATCCTGGAGGCCCGCTGTGTGTCTGCTGGTTCGTCGTCATGTGCTCCAGTACTTAAGCTAATTTATCCCCTTGATTGGCTAAAGAGTCCAAACGCCTCGTTTCCCAGGCCCAAACTGGCTGCTGATTTAAAGCAAAATCACAAAAACCAGCAGAATCTGTGGCCCTCAAGGACTGCTCAAGGCAGACGGGTGGCTTATGTTTTAAGTTTTTTTGTTTTTTTTGTTAACTAAAAATAAATTAATTTTACAGTAACTACTCTGTGAAATAGGAAATTTGAGGACGGCACAGATTCAGGGACTCACCCTCGGCTGCAGCTTCCTTCTTGGGCTTCTTGGCCTTGGCTTCAGCCGGCTTGGCCTCCTCCACCTCCACCTCGACCTCCGGATCCACTTCCTCAAACTTCCTCTTTTTGGAGCCAGAGGGCAGCGTGGAGTCCCCGGAGGGGTCATAAACCCTGACGTCGCTGTGGGGGGGGGAGACGCAGAAGCGTGTAAACCACGAGTGCGTCCTGCTCGTCACGGACCGGGCTGACGTAGCCCCAGTGAGAGCAGAAGCAGGCGGGGCTGACGTAGCCCCAGTGAGAGCAGAAGCAGGCGGGGCTGACGTAGCCCCAGTGAGAGCAGAAGCAGGCGGGGCTGCGATGGGGGAGCTCACCTCTTGTGCTGGTACTTGTCCGCTCTGGCCGTGGCTTTGCCTGTTCCACTGATGCGCCGGATCTGTTAGAACAGGGAAGGAGCGTTCCTTAGTGTCAGTGGGACAGGCAAGAATGCACCAACACCGCCAACACCACATAACTCAGGTGGGTCAGAAAGCTAGCTTTAATCCAGTTCATTTAAATTCACAACTGGTGCTGGGAATAAGATTCTAAAATGCACAAATTTATATAATGCGCTATTCTGAACACCAATGGCAATTCATCCTCTGACTTTGAACAACTTTTTGTTAAAGACCGGCCTATGTAGAACTGGGAGGATGTGCAGGGAGGTGTACATGGTATGTATTCCTCTGCGGTTCTCACCCCCTTCTCCTCCAAGTGCCGCAGTCTGGCCTCCAGCTTGGCGCGGTTCTCCACGCCCATCTCCGCGGTGGTGTCCTCCGCCAGGGCGTCGTAGCGGATGGCCAGCGACGCCTTGGCGGCCAGCATCCTGGAGATCTGCGCGGAGGAGGAAAGAAGTGAACGGGGTCAGAAACGCCTTCGCCCACTCGCCCCCCCCCCGCCCACCCCCTTGCCCGCCTGAACTACTGCCATGTGCCCACACAAGCGCTGATCTCAATACACGTGAGGAAAAAATCTTATAAACAACGTACTTCGGTTTAGCTGTGGACCTTTTGTCCATGAAAACTGAGCTTAGCCCAATGCAGTCCTAAGTCAAGGATTCAATCATGTACTCATGGTGGTCAATGTAATGGCAAAAGTGGACTATTCCAGTGGATCTGTCAAGGTCAAAGGTCACTAGACTGAAGACTAATGCAAACGAAACCAGGATGTGACACGAGACAAGATGGCCGCCCACATGTTCGCTTCAAACGAGGCGGCGGAGGTCTTCACCTTGCCCTTGTTCTTGGCGGTGGTCTGTCCCACCAGGGAGGCGTGGTAAATGAGCCCGTATTTGGGGGTGTCCCGGCGAGTCTTCAGGGCCCGAAACAGGGCCTTCTCCGCGCCCAGGATCTGCACCGTGGAGGCCGGGTGCTTGGCCAAATTCAACAGAGAACCTGCCGGAACAAAACAGGGGAGACGGAGACATCCGTTAAAAATCACCTGTACCAGCAGCACACAAGAATGAAGATGTTCCTAACAGGAAGAACCGTGACTGAAAACAAGCTCAGATGAGGTAGTGACTTAAGGACCCACAGTTGGTTTTCAGGGCTGTGACATAACGTCAGCATCATCACCGCTTGTTATAGGGCGCAGGGCGTCGAGCGTGAAGATGAGGCGCGACTCGGACGGGGGGGGGGGGGGGGACGACACACTCACCTGCGTGGGAGATGAGCCTGGCGCCCACCAGCTCCCCCACCATCACCGTCAGGTTGGGCGCGATCGCCATCATGCGGTTCTTCAGGTAGTCGTACAGCTGGCTGCGGTACTCCGTGATCTCGATCACCTGGACAAGGGAGGCGGCAACGTCAGCACAGGTGTGTGTGTGTGTGTGTGTGTGTGTGTGTGTGTGAGAGTTCAGGTGAGTTTCAGGAAGTGGTTTTTAAAATGGTGGTTGTTTGAAAGGACACAGGAGTGAAACCCAGGTGACATCACTGCTGAGATCGCGCTGCCAGTTCAGATGAGGTAGTGACTGAAAAACCCACATGGTTATTTTTCAGGGAAGAGACTGTATAGTCATCATCATCACCACTGTCACTCGCGATCACAAGAGGCTGTGCACCGAGGCTAAATCCACCGCCGCCATTTTCCAGACTCCGCCCCCAGCGTACCTGGTCGCACAGGTGCATGATGTTGCCGATGTCCTGCTCCGACACCTCCGTTCCCATGGAGATCTCCGCCGCCAGCTTGACCTCGGCCTCCACCTCTTCGGGCAGGATGTCAGAAAGGTCGGTCGTCGCCACGTTGGTTCGGTCACCTGGACGACGTTTCCACACGACGAACGTTAATTAAGCAGCTCAAGCCACATCATCGCCAAGAGACAGACACAGACGCACAGAGGGGGACAGATCAAATGTCGAGCACAGCCGAAAACAAAACTGCAAGCGATTCCCAGAGATGAGCCGGGGACTGCGGCGCCCCCTGCTGGTCAGCGAGCGCTTGGCGCGTACCGAGCTTTCGCACGCTCTTGCAGTAGGCCAGGTTGTCCGTGATGATCTTGCCCAGCTCGGGGAAATGCCAGCCGTACCACTCTCTGCAGCGCATGATGTAGTTGTTCAGCTCCTTGTCCAGGTCGTCCAGAAGGGCTGCAGGAGAGCAGGCGAGAGAGAGTGAGCACGTTTACCACATGCCTCTGGCCCCTGACATTCCCCTGCTACCCACCGCTAAGAGGGAACTTACAGATGGCCTGGACGATCATGGTGTCCACTTTGTCGGGGCTGAACTTGAGCTTGTATCGAGACAGGCTGGAGAGGTGACAAATCAACACTTGAGGTCAACTGAGAAACGGAACCTGCCCAACTGCTACACCAGGTACACGTCATAAATCTCTGCATAAAATCTTAACTGTAGAAGAAATACCCGTTTATATATACTGGATTTCTAGCATCACTTCTGTTCGTGATGAAACACATATAGATGTCATCCAGACAGTATTAGATGATAACAGGGGTAGCTTGTGAGAGGATTGTAACTCACACAACAATTCTTAAAAGCCTTTATCTTGTATAGAATTGAATTGTGAGGCCAGGCTACTGTCCCCCAGATTACTTTACTCAGACAGCCAATCAGACTGGCTGTCTCAGTGGCTCAGAGCCAATGAAATGTGCTGTCTCAGTGGTAGTGACAAATGCGGAAGGGAAATCCTCAGGAGGCATCGGACAGCAGTGTAATCACTGAGTGTGCCAGTGCGTTGTGTGTGGTGTGTTCTGGGGGGGGGGGGGGTTCTGATGTTTGGGGTGGCGTCTCAGTGCCCACCTGTGTGCCAGCCCCAGGGACATGGCGCTTATCTCCCGGGGGGGCAGTCCTGTGATCAGCCCCTCCATCTGGTTCCTGATGCCCCTCATCAGCTCCGACACGGCCGGGCTGTGCACACAGCTCAGGTTCAGCTTGTCCTGCAGGGGGCAGAAAAGAACAGGGTTAGACTACGCCACCCTGAACCTAACCACAGAAGAAGCATAACGTTTATGCAGCAATTTAACAATTATTAGTATGAACTCCCCTTAGCTAAAGTCACAGACAAGTAAACCTGTGAGTTGTCAAAATTATATTAAGTTATTTTGTACACTTTTTGACTGTATACGCAACTAGCTTTGTAGACTTCACATGTTCTCCCTGCAAAGAGCTCCCTTTTAAAACTACCTTTACAGTAAAGGAACAAAGACTGGCTGTTGACAGCCTCCAGCCTGCCCCCAGAATTGGCTCCACCTACTTTGATGACTCCGCCCAGTTTGGCATCGGTGATGGCCAGCTGTTCGTGCGCCTCTTTGGCCACCACTTTCTTCAGCACTTTCTTCAGCGTCTTTCCCATTTTGCCCTCCACCAGCGCGGTGGCCGCTGTGTGAACCGGGGAAGGGCGGGGAATCACGACAGAGAACACAAGGTACACAAAATGGCCGCAGCACCTACAGCCTTCCAGTATGAAGTGATGCAATAAGCAATGCTTTCCTGAAAAAATGTTTCCTCAGATGATTTATTTTTAGCAAGGAAAAAAGTAATGCAAAGCTGTGCAGACTATGAACATGATATCTATGCACCTGCAAATGTACGAATATTTTTTCCAAAGGTGCCTGAGTATTTGAGGGTTTGTTTTGCCTGCCGTGCTCTCAGTGGTAGTGACAAATACTGCTGATTGACCTCACAGTTGAGTCAGTCACAGACAACAGCAGCAAGGGCAAAACAATACCGAGGTCCCAAAATTGGAAGGAAAAAAAAAAAATCTGTGGACAGAGCCTGCAGTCTGTCCAGGCCTTAAACAGAACTGATTAAAGCTGGTGCCACTTAAGTTACCGATGTAGAACATAACCGTACCTGCCAAGGCTTCTGTGGTATCCTGGAACTTCTCAAAATGTTTCAGTTTCACTCTGAGGGGGGTAAAATACACAAATAGTACCATCACTTAAAAGAACCCCAATTCAGCACACAAAGACCCTGCTTTCAAAAAGCAACAGATCTCTATGTAATGCTACAAGTTTGGGTGATTCGAGGTGTTAACTCAACGATTTTGCTACACTGATGTGCATTCTGATTGCGACAATTCTGCATGATTACAAATGTTAGCAGCTTCCACACATAGCTGTGACCGCTCACTAACGTAGGTACAGTAGCGTTTAGCATTGATATCAAGCACTGACAACAGCGAATAAAATATGCTCACATTTTATTGGCCTTCTCGGGAGTTTCAAACTCTTTCCACAGACTGTCCACCTCCTGGATCTTCTGCTCGTCCAGCACCTGGAAGGGGGAAATGATTGAGAATGTATTTGAATTAGAAAGGCTAAATATCAGAGTCGATAGCTGTGCTGATTTCCTTGCTTACGGAACATTTACATTAAAAAAGTTAATCCAGGGTCAAAAAATACGATCAGCTTTACTTTAAACAGCTTTCCAATAAATTTTACTCTTTCACTTCGTAAAATCAGCAAGCGTTTGTCAAATCCTACAAGAAATTCATGTGCACAGTAAGAAAAATCCCAACAACGTGGTTATCAATGAGTTACAGGTAGCGGCCATGCTGCGGCATTCAAAGATCGGGCCTCGTCTGATCTGCTAACTAACTTAGCCAACTATCGATGTATTAGCCCGCAAAATAATGGTACGTTAGTACAATCTTGAAAACAACAATTCCTACATTTTTGTGGACAACATATTTTGTGTCACATATTAGTGTCTGTTAACGTACAATAATGATCGCTAGCTACTCAGTAAGCCAATACAGCTAGCTAGCCAACTAGACTATATAAGTACATGTATCAATTTTTTAAATATGTTTAGATAGCTGCCTACTTACTTTGAAAATTGCATAGCCGGCCGCGGTCTCAAACAACACCAACATTTCTAATATTGGCTATTCTTCCTTTCCTATTTCTCCACAATTTTCCCCAAGTCTTCTGCTTGGGCGAATACGCAGCCTGCACGCTCCCACGAGGTACTCGCACTCTTTGCCTAGTTCATCTGAGACTGCGCAGATGGAGCACATTTCGTGACGCTTTTAACATGCCGCAAACTGACACGTGTTTCCGCCATTTCAATAAGGTCCACTGTCGTCATGCTGCACGCTATCTTATACCTTCTGAGTTTATCTCTGCGATTGTATTTTGTGAAGTCTTTTTTTAAAAATTGGAAAATCATTTGAGGCATTTGGTCTCTTCTCCCATCTTCTACTAACTTATCCATTGTTGTAGGAAAGACACTGCTTTCCTTTTTTCTGTCTGAGATAATGAAATGCACATGATGTTAAAACTTTGTATCACATTTATCGACACTCCAACAGTAAAATGCAGCGTGAAGCTAGCTTGCAGATAGCAGAATCCTGAGAAGGCAAGTACCGCATTTTGACTGGACCCCTCGCTGTGACTTAAATTGTATGTGCGTAATCCACCCCCAACATACACAATATTTGTATATGTGACATGAACTTTGAAACATGTTTGATTCCCACTACTCTGAGTGAAGTATGTTTTAAAAAATATTATCATATATTTTGCTTTGTTCTTCGGAGATTTTAGGACTGTACAATAACACATTCTTCCTGACAGAGTAACATCATTCATAGAATTTTATGTTTCTTGGTGACTGTTCTATGATTCATACTCCACCACAGGAGATGGCGGTATGCAACTGTAAAGCCATTGATGAGGAAGGGGAGGAACTTTCCTACGGATTGACGCGGTTTCCTGTGGAAGTCCCACCTCAAACCCAATGAGGTCAGTGTCTCTGTTTTTGTGGGGACTGTCTACAAGAGTGGACCCTAAAGCATAAGCTAAACTTAAATACTCAAAAATACGGCTGTGATCAGGTTACACAGAAAACATACATCATGTCAGATACGGTAAGTGTGCGTTTGCTGCGTGCGAATTCACGAAGCGGGGCTGACGTGCTTCGGTGGCTAGTCAGGCCGAGTAGAATTCACAACGAGCTAGCTGGCTAGCTTTAGCTTATCTATGTCTAGTTAGGCAGCTAGCTAACGTTATCTCGTTTTTTTAGGTGATTAACGACGTTTAACTAGCAAACGTCAGATTGCTAGTCAGGTTTTGAACTGCATATAATAGTCTTGCTACTAGCTAGATTCGCTTTCCAAATGAAATGTCTGTAGAGACGCTGTTTGGTCCGAGATCTTTATAGCTGAGCCAGCTAGCTTGCTGCTTCCAGTCGGTACGCAACAAAACGTTACTGGATTTTTGCGTAAACTCGCTGTTAATACTCGTTGTAACGATTTAGCTTGTTTGTTTGGTAATCGGTCAGACGTTTTTGTCTTATGTGGTGGCATCCTATGACGCTAGCATTGTTACCCCTTTCTCTTTATTTGGTGTTGTTGTGTTGCGAGCCTGCTAGCTAATTACATTTAAGAGAGCAATACACAACAGACTAGTAAGCTAAGATGTATGATAATTCAGGGACTTGTTGAGAATTCATTGGTAGCTACTACTACTACCAGAGGTGGGTAACCCGGCTTCAAAGAGTAAAAAGACTGACCATGTATTTGCTCCACCAACATGCACTAAACCAGCTGATTACAATAATTAGTTCTCCTGTCATGCTGTAGAGTTGTGCTAATTAGAATCAGCTGGTTTAGTGCATGTTGGTGGAGCAAATACATGGTCAGTCTTTTTACTCTTTGAAGCCGGGTTACCCACCTCTGACTACTACTCTTTGGCTGTCAATGCGATCATTTTGTTAAGAAGGCCTCATATCCAATGCTAGTGTCAGTAGTTGGATAGCTGAGTTCGTCTGTAATGATTACCATAGACCGCTGTGTTAAGGCTGTAGCGATGTTTCAGTCTCGTTCATCTTTGGGTCTTGCTTTTATACAGTGGCGCTAACAAATGTATATTTGTCTAGGTATTCGGGATTTTACCTAAGTTATAATACTAATGTACTCTACGCGTTGTAACCGCATTTTCTCTAGATCAGGAGTGTCCAATGTTATCCAAGAAGGGCCAGTGTGGGTGCCGGTTTTTGTATTAGCCCAGCGGTACGACACCTGATACTGCTTATTAAGGAATGAAGACTGTTATTAAATAGTTAAAGTAGGTGTTGTAGTGCTGGGCTAAAACAAAAACCTGCACCCACACCAGCCCTTCTCGAAAAAGATTGGACACCCTACACTAGACAGAATGTACCATGTTGGTTTGTCACATTGGGTGGGCAAAAGTATCACATAAAATGCAGTATGTTTTTCAGTGACATTTAAATCAGTTATGCCCGACTGTTGCAGGAGACAAAACCCTCAAGTCAGGATGCAGGAGACAAGAAGGACGGGGAGTACATCAAACTGAAGGTGATTGGTCAGGTAAGAGGAAGTGGGCGGGTGCTGACAGATGTTTGTTTGTTAGGTTCCAAGGGTTGAGTGATTACAGAGTTTGGCAATGTGTAGCTTACTCTTCATGGCAGAGTATTGCTGGAGGAATTTGTTGGTGAATGAGTAGCCTAAACAGGCTGAATGGCTGGTTCTTGTGCTCTGTTGTTCCTTAGATCAGATTAATAGGAATCCCAGTGGTATGGGTTTTAAAAAAAAGATGTATTTATTTTTGCTTTATTCAGACAGTGGGAGGGTAACGGATAGAGACGGGGTGGGGTAACTGCTCAGAATGTGCTGGGTCGGGGATCGAACCCCAGCTTGTGCGGGGTAAACTCGGGTGGTTGGAGAATCCCCTGCCCCAGAGAGCGTACCACGCTCCTCTCGCTGCAGAGGGACGTTTGCTGAACTGAGTTTTCCACGCGGTACTTATCAGTCGCCCTGTTTCTGGTCTTTCCCAGGACAACAGCGAAATTCACTTCAAAGTGAAGATGACAACGCACCTAAAGAAGCTGAAGGAGTCCTATAGCCAGAGACAGGTGAGCCAGCCCGGTGACTGCAGGCCTGGATGCTGCTGCTCAGTGTGTCCTGTGTGAATGGCATTATGTCAGGAAGGTGCGCTGATGAACTTCTCTGCTGCAGCCGTGTTTTGAGTCGTTTTTTCGTGTCTTTCGTTCTCCTCAGGGTGTTCCGATGAATTCTCTACGGTTTCTTTTTGAAGGACAGAGAATCGCAGACAACCAAACTCCGAAAGAGGTCTGTGGTCTTTCGCCGGTCTCCTCGTTTCTGGCTGCAGGGGCGTGTCCTTGGGAAACTATGAGTCACATCTGCAGCCATGCTCTGCTAACTGTGTGTGTGTGTGTGTGTGTGTGTGTGTGTGTGTGTGTGTGTGTGTGTGTGTGTGTGCGTGTGCGCGCGCGCGTGCGTGCGTGCGTGTGCGTGCCTGTGTGTGTATGTAGTGTTTGTGTGTGTGTGTGTGTGTGTGTGTGTGTGTGTGCGTGTGTGTGCCTGCGTGTGTATGAAGTGTTTGTGTGTGTATAGTGTGTGCGTGTGTGTGTGTGTGTGTATAACTGTGTCCTGTGCTTTACTCCCTACCAGGTACTATGTGCAGCTGCCCACGCAGAAGGCCCATCTGTACCACAGCATGGACACCCCCGTTCTGTCCTCGCTGCCCGCCCAGCTGCTGCTCCCCAAGGAGGAGGAGCCGGAGGACGAGGAGGAGGAGGATGAAGAGGGAGTGGGGGGCGAAGGAGGGACGGCAGAGGACGGGAGCTTTGTGCCCTCCCGCCTGCACCCTCGCGTGGCGGAGAAGATCGCGGAGCTGGTGGCCCAGGGGCACAGCCAGGTGTACGCCGTCCGCAAGCAGCTGAGGTCAGCGATTGGTCGGATTGCCGCGCCTGTCATTATGGCCTCGGCCACCCATTGGGTGACGTGCTGCCTGTCTGATCTGATCCCGCCCCCCTCTCCTCTTCGCTTCACCGCAGGAAGTTTGTGGAGCGCGAGATGTTCAAATCGGACAAGGTGCCCGAGAGGCACAACCTGTGCTATTTTCCGACCGTCAACGACATCAAGAACCACATCCACGAGGCCCAGAAGCAGCTGCAGCCGGGCAGCACCGGGTTCGAGTCCGAGAGCACCGATGCGCAGGTGAGGGGAGGTGTAAGTTTAATAAACAATTATGAAGAAAACCACTTTGATCTCCTGAACACGTGAAAAATACTTTTCTTCTTCACTGAATTCGAGGCATTCAATTTGAGAAAAATGTAAGCCTCTATTTTAACATGGCAAAATGTTTTAAAGCGGCCTGGTCTTTGTCAAGGTCATAGTTAAAATAATGAAAACACACACAGGGGCTTTGCAACTGTGTTAACCCAATCAAGACAGCCAAAGGGGTTCACTTGGAGTCTTTTGAACGCAGGACATTTCAAAATCTGCACTGTACACTAATTCACTTGCATTCTGATAAAAAATAGCAATAACAACACAATAAATGTATGTTGTTCATAATTTTATTGTGACGCTTGTAACTGAATATTTTGTGTGTCTGTTAAAGTCTGGGCCATCGAGGTCTGTGGTAATCTTAGAATATCTGCGTTTATAGAATGCAGTGTATTGTTTTCTCTCCTGCATTTTGGCTCTGTGTAAAAAAACGCAGAATCCTGCACTGACCCCGCAGCCCCTCTCTAACGCTGCTTTACCCCACAGTGGGCTGCTGGGAGCGAGAGCGCCTTCTCAGAGACGGTGACCCTGACACTGGCCCCCGCCGCTGAAGGTAACTCCCGCCAGCTCTCCCGCCTCTCTCTCTCTTTGTCTACCTCTCTCTCTCTCTCTTTCTCTCTCACTCTCTCTATCTCTCTCTGTCTCTCTCTCTCTCCCTCTCTCCCACCCCTCTATCTCTCTCTCTCTCTCTTGTGTGCGTGTGGCACCGGCGCTCCTAAACGCTAACCCACCCTCCCCTCTCCCCCCTCGTGTCCCAGCGACCCCACAGCGGGGCGAGACTCTGGAGGGGAGCGACACGCTATCCCATGAGGCCATGCAGCTCTTCAGCTCGCTCACCGCCCTGCAGCCCAAGATCTTTGCGCAGCTGCACGTGAGTCCCCAGACAAGTCTTACGTCGAGGTTATTAACGTGTGTATTAATGTGTCTTCATCTGTCTGGCTGGCCGAATGCGTTCTACAGATCTATCGCGTGGTTAATTAAAAGCTGAAATGCATTAAATGTCATTGCATGATGTAAAAGGCCAGCAGCTCTGATGAGCTTTAGTTTTTGATGTAACTGCGGTCATGGTTTCCATGGTTGCGCTCATGGTTTCCATGGCTGCGATTCTCCACTGTTCCTCCGAACAGGGCGTCCAGTTCCAGCCTGCGCTGTGCGGCTCGGACAGGCCACCACCCCCCCAGCGGGACCTGGCCCCGCCCCCGGACGCGTCCGGCACCGCCCCCCCGCAGCCCCTGCCGGACGGGATCGCCCTGGCCGCCGACGCACGTTCTGTTGACGGAATGTTTAAAGGAAAGTCTGAACTTAGGTTCTCTCTCTGAACTCTGTGTTTTAGTTTTGCATAATGAAAAGAGGAGAACCGGTTTATCTGCTGCAGGATGTTCCCAGAGATGTGTTCCCAGAAGAATGTCGCGCACTGGCGACGGCCGTCTCTCCCAAACGCACAGGCGATGAGTTCACCTTCAGTTTCTCGCTTCTTGAAAATGCGACATTTTTCAGCGCGTGTGTGGAGTGCTTTTCTGAAGCGTCTTCATTTCGCTAAAATTCTCAAATCCCTCCTGTCTGCTTTGGAGCCTGTTCTAACCATTAGCATAAGATTAGCATAAACAAAATGGATATAAATGCTAAATTCCTTGGAAGTAGAACATATACGGAGTAAACTTTCTAAAAAGCCAGCTCAGTGTTTGCAGTACAATTATGCATTGAGATCATCAGAAAAGTTTTTAAGAGAACGATTAACACAGAGACAATAAGAAATGGATTCTGGGATTGTTAGTGTGAGGACCAAACATCTAGCAGTAGGTCACTGAGCCAGAGGAATCTCTTAAGTATCATACATTTAAAAAAATGATCAGCTTAGTGAAAGAATAAAATGTATAAAGCGTACTCCCAGACAGGGCTTCCAGTACAATGAAAGCACAGGCTCAGGGCACTGACGAGCTGAAGGAGACAGATGCGAGCCCTGCAGCCTGCCTGGTCATCTCTGGAACAGCAGCTGAGGCTGGCAGGCTGCAGGTAGGGCAGGTTTATTAGAGCAGGGGGGGGCAGTTCTGGTCCTGGGGGGCCGGTGTGCGAGCTGGTTTTTGTTTCCACCCTGGCTAATTGTGAGCTGATTGGCTGTACACACCAGCGTGGTTTGCTCGCAGGTTAGATCACAACGAAACATTTCATACATGGTTACAAAAACAGTCTTCGGTCCTCGTTCATGCGCTTGAAGACGTGTAGTTAAAATGTCAGATGGTGTAAGTGTCAGCGCTAATTAAGCCGCGTTTCCACCAAATTACCCGGAACTTTTAGTCCAAAAGGAACTACTTTTCCAGGAACTAAAAGGTTCCTTCAGCCAATGGTTGCCTGCGTTTCCACCGGGGTCTAAAGTTCCACGAAGATTAGGCAAATTATAGTTCGCTGACGTGTAAAATAGCGACGTTGTCGTCGGTCCATCTGTCCTATGATTTCTTCTGTAACCCCATACTACCACCGAAGTAGCCTACATTATTTTCTAATAACCGGGACAGCCCGGAGGGGTTTATTCCACTTATATACAACGGGTTACCAACAATGACTATATATGGTTACTTTTGTATTTAAATCGATAAAAATCAATAATCACCTGGAATTAAAATATTCTTCTGCAGCCGTTTGGGCATATTTTACCGTTGTCAAGCAAAACTGTCGTTGGTAGTTGAACTTGGACCGTTGTTATGCAACAAATAGGATACAACAGGCCAATAGTCAAATTGTAACGGTTTTATATATCCTCTCAAACACATTCATTATGTTTTTATGCGAACATTCACTTTAATGTCTTGACATCCGAAGCGACAGAATGCATTCACATTTCCAATATAACTGGCAACAACAGCAGAAAACATGCATACGTTGTAAACAATTTGCTGTTTGATTACTTTCTCATCGTCAATTCCATATAGGCTAATCGCAAAATGACAAGAATAGAACGAAAACTCGGACTTGCGTGAAAATTTTAATTAGCAGTGGTACAGCCACCGTTTGCTTTCCTTCGACGTTACTGCTAGCCGAGCAGCGAAGTGTGCCCTCCAGATGCGAACCATGCACCATAAATTAGTCCATAATCTTCCTGGTCTTTTTGTGGAATTGAAGAATGGCAGAGTAAAATTACGGCAGTCTGAAAAAGCTAAAGGGACGATTACTAGAGTTAACCTGTTATTTTACCCTGACAAAAAGTGCGGAAGGTGATTTCCAGTTTGCTTTTACTGTATCACCAATGTGAATTACGCAGACCTACCGCATACCTCACATAACTGTATCAAACGTTTTGAGTCAATTACAACGGGCTAACAAAGAAAATCCGGAAGAAAATATTCAGCAACCGAATGAATCCGTTTGAATGTTTTGGTACGTAATATGCTGTCCCAGCACGAATGTTTAGCATTTTATAAAACGAATACTAAAGCAAGAAAAGAACAGAAGAGCACACGTTATAATTCCAAGACGTTGGCAGGCTATAACCAAAACTAGGCTACTGCGCCGCATAACATACAAGTGTGATTTGAAGTTATTATGAAAATAAATCGGTTTGCGGCTGCAGATTTTTAAACATGGCGCTTGAAAAAAATAGCACGGCAAGTAGTCGACCAATCAGAAATTTTCAGCGCTTGCGCCCCACCCCAAAGGTTCCGGTATTTTGGAAAGTACTACCCCCCGAGCAGGAACTGTTTTGGGGTAAAATAAAGCCCCCGGAACTAAATTTAGACCCTAGTTCCTGCGGTGGAAACGCGGCTTATGACTCCCCTGGCAACACAGCAGTATTTATATAAAGAGAAACAGCAGATCTGTGGCTGAATTAGAGTTCTGAAGAACCTCCCCTTTGTGCTGCGCACTGCGGTGCCGAACGCAGGGGTGTGTGATATTCCAGGTGCTCCAACCCCCCCCCCCCCTCATCCGTCTGCTTAGTCATCCTTCTCTCTCCCCCCGCCTCCCTCTTTCTCCTCTCCTCCCCCTCTCCTCCTCCCGTGGCTTGGGTTCCAGGGCGGGGGCAGGAGGTCCAGGGTGGGGTCCCGGGTCAGCAGTCACAGTTCGGGTCAGAACCGCTCCACAGACAGTTTTGGGACTAATTAACATCCTGCCTCGTTACCTGACGGATTCCTCCCCCCCACCCCCCTCCCTTTTCCCTCCCGTCTGGGGCGCGTTACCCCACCGCTGGCTTTGATCTGGGGTCCCATTTCAGCCCCCCCCCACTCCATCTCACCCCAAACGGGGAAACAAGCCAAGGCTCCCCTGCTATGATTGATTGCACATCACTTTCTCCGTCTGTCTGGGGCTTTATCCCAACCCCCCCCCCACCCCCCCCACCCCACGACCCCCCCCTCCTCTCTCTCTCTCTCTGCTTCTCGTCTGCCTCTCACGTTTCCCCTCTAAAGTGCCGTCCGTCCACCAAACTCCAAACAATCCCCCCCCCCCTTTTTTTTTTCTTTTGTTTCTTTCCTTCTGACAGGCGGGGGGGGGGGGGGGGTCAGCTCAAGCACACGGCCACGGAGAGGCGCAGACGTGAGCAGAGTAGGATGAGGAAGAGGACGACGAGGATGAGCCAGCCGCCGGTCTCAGGAAGTTGATGTAGGACACGATCCAACATAAGGGGGGGGGGGGGGGGTTAGGTGGGGGCTCAGCTAGATCAGCCAAGAGACACACAGGAAGAAGAAAAGATTCCCTTAAATCCACATCCTCAAATTTCTTCACATAAAAAAAAGAACCACCCCAGAGAAAATAATTCCCAGGAAAGGTCCAGCGGGACAGCGCTGAGGTTCTGGTACTTTCGTTTGCCGTTTGGGGGCGTGTGTTCAGACCCTCCCTCGCCCCCCTTCCCTAATGTTTTGGGGCACAAACTGCCGAGAGCAGGGGGGTCCGATCTTATTCGAAAAGGACAGGGATGTGGGTGCAGGTTCTCCTTTTAGCCCTGCACTACACCACCTGATTCTGTTTATCAAGGTCTCGACTGAAGACTGTGTTTAGTTAAATAGTTAAATCACGTGTTGTAGAGCTGGGCTAAAATAAAATTCTGCGCCCACATCAACCGTTTTGGATAAGATCCCAATGTATGCATTTACTCGTCTGTCTTGTTCATGCTTATAAACAGCTGTGCATCTGTAAACCTGTGATCTGTTGCACATGTACCCTTCAACTTGTACCAGACCAGGCACCTCACTGGCGGACTTTTCACCCCTGCAGCCACTAGAGGGCGCTCAACATGAGTCGTCTTTGTAAACATGCACTGCACTGTTTGAACATACTGTGTGAAAACTAATACCAAAGCCTTGGAGTAGGGCACAGCCAAATAGAACTGCAATCTCTCGAAAACGCAAAGAGAATTTTTTTTCTTTTGTAACACATTTTATTTAAAAAACGAGGGGGGAAAAAAAAAAACAAAACAAAAAAAAAACTCTTACAGCCTCAAACCACTCAGAGCAACCTTTCCTCCACAGAAAGAGAAGTCAGGTAGGATGACACCATCACAGTGTTCCGTCATCACCACGGCAACACAGTGAGACATCAAAGGGCTTCCATAGTTTAGCCCAGAAAGACGGGACTAGCTTTTATTTATTTTTTACTGTGATGTGAATAATAATAATCTGCACAGATCATTATAGTAAGTGGATCACAAGATTTAATCTGCTCAGAGAACAAACCAAGTGATCCAGATGACATGAAAATCAGCTCATCTGCACAATACTCAAACAGTCAAAAGAGTCAAACAGGGCCCTTCAACTTCTTGCCAGACTTTCATTTTGCTTCCGTAAAGGACAGAGGGAGGAGAAGGACGGGGCAAAGCCCCTGCATCGTCAGCACAGATGCAAGTGCGTAGCTATACAACAGGAGCATTAATATACCATACAAAAAACTGTACTTGATTTTGTGAACTGAGCTATAGTTTGGGGGGTAGTGGGACCAGTATAAATAAAACACTGCCTAATCTACACAGGAAATCAAAAAAATGTTTACAAAATATACAGGTGGCCTAACATGGACTAACATTACGCATGGACTTCTCTGAGACGTTCTGCACTTTTAGCAATACACCAGTTACACCAGAGGCTGAAGATTCTCAAGGTTTCTGAACAACGATCTCGCATTCCCCTTTTGAAAACAGCTCCCAACTACAAGAGAATGTGAATGGACAGGCAGGAAGAGCCATTTTGGAATATTATGGACACGTGGACAAGTTTTTCTTCTTTTTTTTGGTGCGGATGAGTCAGTCACCATGCTAAAAGGCCGAAAAGGACCACGCCCACCCCAAACGCATTTGGGTTCAACGATCCAATCAGGAATCAGGAACCAGGATGGAATGTGGAAGGGCACTACATCACCCGTTATTATTTACTATTTTTTTTTTTTTTTTCTCCCCGATTGCCTCAACAGCAGGAAGTCAGAGCACCGGGGAAAGAACAGCTATTTATAGAGAACCAATCAGCCGAGACGGCATGACGACTGGACAAACAGGTCCCCCTCCTGCACTTACGCTGCCGCTGAACAGCAGCAACACCGCCACGGTGATCCCTGAGCCACCTCTCACCTAACGCCTGTTCGGCGAGGTCTTGTACAAACCTTACACTTCTAAACGTGGGACGAAGTATCTGACGTGCCACCGACTGCCAAGCGGCGCTTCTGGAACCCCTCGCACGGTTTCTAAACAGCAGGCATGCAAAAAAAACTGTGTGACAGGTGAGAGGTGACGGGTGTTTTCCTCACGGGATCACCACTGGCGTTGAACCGCTATTGGGCGCCTGCAGGCACTGCAGCTGAACTGCTTCAGCCTGGGCTCAGCCTGCACACAGACACACGCGGCCACAAAGGGGCTGACGCTTGTGCAGTGAGTCGTTTTTCAGAACGGAGGAGGCGTGTGCTGCACGGTGCTCTTTGGGGGAGTGGGGGAGGGTGAGGTGCTCACATTGCATCACTGCAACCTTGAAGATTTAACGCTGCATCACAGACAGGACACAAAACCTGATAATACACAGAGATCTGAAGCAGAATGTCCCGTATTACTGTAAATGGGATTTCCCTGCAGCAAGATAATCTCTCATTTCCTTTTGCAGAATACTGCCTTCTGATTGGTGGGAGGGGCTTGGCCTGCTCCTACTTCCTTCCACACCTCCACTCCGTCAGGCTTTGCCAACTTTGTCATTTTAGTCGCCAGATTTTGAGATCTATTCAGCCTCTAAGATGGGTTTACACACACAGAATTTCCAAGATTATTTTGCCAAATTGTAAAGGCAGCGCGGTTTCAAATGTTTAACCACACCAGCGTGACTCATAATGAAGGAAGCATTCAGACCAATCGCTACAAATCCCCAGAGCATAAGAAACCTGGTGTGAAAAGAGTGAGTGTTAGGAGGGCGTTGTGGAGCCCTCTGAGCGGGAAGGGCTGGTACGCTGTCTCACCGCACCCCGGCTCACGTGCACCCTGGAGGAACAGCAGTTTGACTCTGAGAGTTTCAGCCTCATCTTACGAAGAGGAAGTCATATAACAAAAGCAAAATGAAAAATAAAAAGAAAATTAAAGAAAAAACATACGTTAAAAAAATAAAATTAAAAAAAACTGAAGGAAAATTTTTTTTACAGAAAGCCTATTTGTTCCAATGTCCTCCAGTCTGTTCCTGATACACTTCGATGACGTCCTCGTCTTCCATTCCAAGCTGCGGGAGGGGGGGGAGAAGAGAACAAGGGATTAGTGTGGTTCACACACACACACACACACACACGCACGCGCGCACACACACACACAGTTAGCAGAGCATGGCTGCAGATGTGACTCATAGTTTCCCAAAGACACACCCCTGCAGCCAGAAACGAGGAGACCAGTGAAAGACCACAGACCTCTTTCGGAGTTTGGTTGTCTGCGATTCTCTGTCCTTCAAAAAGAAACCGTAGAGAATTCATCGGAACACCCTGAGGAGAACGAAAGCACACAAAAAAACGACTCAAAACACGGCTGCAGCAGAGAAGTTCATCAGCGCACCTTCCTGACATAATGGCATTCACAGAGGACACACTGAGCAGCAGCATCCAGGCCTGCAGTCACCGGGCTGGCTCACCTGTCTCTGGCTATAGGACTCCTTCAGCTTCTTTAGGTGCGTTGTCATCTTCACTTTGAAGTGAATTTCGCTGTTGTCCTGGGAAAGAGCAGAAACAGGGCGACTGATAAGTACCGCGTGGAAAACTCAGTTCAGCAAACATCCCTCTGCAGCGAGAGGAGCGTGGTACGCTCTCTGGGGCAGGGGATTCTCCAGCCGCACAAGGTTCGCCCGCAAAAACTGGGGTTCGATCCCCACCCCAGCACATTCTGAGCAGTTACCCCACCCCTTCTCTATCTGTTACCCTCCCACTGTCTGAATAAAGCAAAAATAAATACATCTTTTTTTTTTTTTTTTTTTAAACCCATACCACTGGGATTCCTATTAATCTGATGTAAGGAACAACAGAGCACAAGAACCAGCCATTCAGCCTGTTTAGGCTACTCATTCACCAACAAATTCCTCTAGCAATACTCTGCCATGAAGAGTAAGCTACACATTGCCAAACTCTAATCACTCAACCCTTGGAACCTAACAAACAAACATGTCAGCACCCGCCCACTTCCTCTTACCTGACCAATCACCTTCAGTTTGATGTACTCCCCGTCCTTCTTGTCTCCTGCATCCTGACTTGAGGGTTTTGTCTCCTGCAACAGTCGGGCATAACTGATTTAAATGTCACTGAAAAACACACTGCAT
The DNA here is from genome assembly GCA_039654925.1 of Anguilla pacifica. NCBI lineage: Eukaryota > Metazoa > Chordata > Actinopteri > Anguilliformes > Anguillidae > Anguilla > Anguilla pacifica. The sequence continues at coordinate 35,326,986 of CM077298.1, read as the reverse complement.
TTTATGTGATACTTTTGCCCACCCAATGTGACAAACCAACATGGTACATTTTGTCTAGTGTAGGGTGTCCAATCTTTATCGAGAAGGGCTGGTGTGGGTGCAGGTTTTTGTTTTAGCCCAGCACTACAACACCTACTTTAACTATTTAATCACAGTCTTCATTCCTTAATAAGCAGTATCAGGTGTCGTACCGCTGGGCTAATACAAAAACCAGCACCCAACACTGGCCCTTCCTGGATAAGATTGGACACTCCTGATCTAGAGAAAATGCGGTTACAACGCGTAGAGTACATTAGTATTATCACTTAGGTAAAATCCCGAATACCTAGACAGCTTGCACATACAAATATACATTTGTTAGCGCCACTGTATAAAAGCAAGACCCAAAGATGAACGAGACTGAAACATCGCTACAGCCTTAACACAGCGGTCTATGGTAATCATTACAGACGAACTCAGCCATCCAACTACTGACACCAGCATTGGATATGAGGCCTTCTTAACAAAATGATCTCATTGACAGCCAAAGAGTAGTAGTAGTAGCTACCAATGAATTCTCAACAAGTCCCTGAATTATCATACATCTTAGCTTGCTAGCCTGTTGTGTATTGCTCTCTTAAATGTAATTAGCTAGCAGGCTCGCAACACAACAACACCAAATAAAGAGAAAGGGGTAACAATGCTAGCGTCATAGGATGCCACCACAAGACAAAAACGTCTGACCGATTACCAAACAAACAAGCTAAATCGTTACAACGAGTATTAACAGCGAGTTTACGCAAAAATTCAGTAACGTTTTGTTGCGTACCGACTGGAAGCAGCAAGCTAGCTGGCACAGCTATAAAGATCTCGGACTAAACAGCGTCTCTACAGACATTTCATTTGGAAAGCGAATCTAGCTAGTAGCAAGACTATTATATGCAGTTCAAAACCTGACTAGCAACCTGACGTTTGCTAGTTAAACGTCGTTAATCACCTAAAAAACGAGATAACGTTAGCTAGCTGGCTAACTAGACATACATAAGCTAAAGCTAGCCAGCTAGCTCGTTGTGAATTCTACTCGGCCTGACTAGCCACCGAAGCCCGTCAGCCCCGTTTCGTGAATTCGCACGCAGCAAACGCACACTTACCGTATCTGACATGATGTATGTTTTCTGTGTAACCTGATCGCAGCCGTATTTTTGAGTATTTAAGTTTAGCTTATGCTTTAGGGTCCACTCTTGTCGACAGCCCCCACAAAAACAGAGACACTGACCTCATTGGGTTTGAGGTGGGACTTCCACAGGAAATCGCGTCAATCCGTAGGAAAGTTCCTCCCCTTCCTCATCAGTGGCTTTAGAGTTGCATACCGCCATCTCCTGTGGTGGAGTATGAATCATAGAACAGTCACCCAAGAAATATAAAATTCTATGAATGATGTTACTCTGTCAGGAAGAATGTGTTATTGTACAGTCCTAAAATCCCCGAAGAACAAAGCAAAATATATGATAATATTTTTTAAAACATACTTCACTCAGAGTAGTGGGAATCAAACATGTTTCAAAGTTCATGTCACATATACAAATATTGTGTATGTTGGGGGTGGATTACGCACATACAATTTAAGTCACAGCGAGGGGTCCAGTCAAAATGCGGTACTTGCCTTCTCAGGATTCTGCTATCTGCAAGCTAGCTTCACGCTGCATTATACTGTTGGAGTGTCGACAAATGTGAGACAAAGTTTTACCATCATGTGCATTTCATTATCTCAGACAGAAAAAAGGAAAGCAGTGTCTTTCTTACAACAATGGATAAGTTAGTAGAAGATGGGAGAAGAGACCAAATGCCTCAAATGATTTTCCAATTTTTAAAAAAAGACTTCACAAAATACAATCGCAGAGATAAACTCAAAAGGTATAAAACAGCGTGCAGCATGACGACAGTGTACCTTGTTGAAATGGCGGAAACACGTGTCAGTTTGCGGCATGTTAAAAGCGTCACGAAATGTGGTCCATCTGCGCAGTCTCAGATGAACTAGGCAAAGAGGTCTTACAAAATTGCAACATTTGGAAAAATCATTTTGAAAAACTTTATGAGCAAACTTCACCTAATAATCTAAATTATGAACAAAAACAAATACAAGAAAAGTTGCAAATCCTTGAAGCAACTATTAAAAACTATCAGAACCCACTTGATTACCAAATTACAATGAAAGAATTAGAAGACAACATTAAAAAGCTAAAACCTGGAAAAGCATGTGGACCTGACAGCATCAGGACAGAGATGCTTAAACACAGCACCCCTGAGCTGAGACAGGCCCTGCTCAAATTGTTCAATCTTGTTTTCCAAACTGGCTGCTTTCCTGATATCTGGAATCAGGGGCTTATTTCCCCAATTTACAAGAGTGGAGACAAATTTGACCCTAATAACTACCGAGGCATCTGTGTGAGCAGCAATCTGGGGAAGATCTTCTGCAGCATTATCAATGCCAGAATGCTAGCCTTCCTTATGAAACACAATGTCTTGAGCAAAGGACAAATTGGCTTTCTACCAAAACATCGCACAACTGATCATGTTTACACCCTACACACCCTAATTAATCAACATGTACACCAAAAAAGCAAAGGTAAAATTTTGCATGCTTTATAGATTTTAAAAAGGCTTTTGATTCTATTTGGCAAGAAGGACTATATTATAAAATTCTCCAAAGTGGTGTAGGGGGTAAAGTTTATGACATAATAAAATCTATTTATGTCAATAATAAATGTGGAGTAAAAATTGGGAATAAAAGAACAGATTTCTTCACTCAAGGACGAGGTGTTTTTCAGGGATGCAGCTTGTCACCAACGCTCTTTAATATCTATATTAATGAGTTAGCGGTGCTGTTGGAACAATCTGCTACCCCTGGATTAACCCTAAACAACAAGGGGGTTAAATTCCTACTCTATGCGGATGACCTGGTGTTGCTGTCACCCACAGAACAGGCTACAGCAACATTTGGATTTACTGGTGCAATACTCTCAGAACTGGGCACTGACAGTAAACTTTAAAAAATCTAAAATAATGATATTCCAAAAGAAACCCAGATCTCAGGAAACCAGACATGTGTTCACTCTAGGAAACACCGCACTAGAGCACTCCCTGTTCTATGATTACCTGGGGCTCAGAATAAGTGCCTCAGGAAACTTTGGTCTGGCAGTGAATACACTAAAAGAAAAAGCCTGCAGAGCCTTTCATGCAATTAGAATAAAATTTCACAAAATAGACATACCAATTAGAATTTGTCTTAAAATCTTTGACAGTGTAATCCAACCAATTGCCTTATATGGAAGTGAAGTATGGGATCCACTCAGTTATCACAACTACACTAGGTGGGACAAGCATCCTATAGAGGCCTTGCATGCAGAATTTTGCAGAACAATACTAAACATCCAAAGGAAAACTCCCACCAATGCATGCAGGGCAGAATTAGGCAGATACCCATTGATAATTAACATTAAAAAAAGAGCACTTAAATTTTGGATGCACCTCAAATCAAGTCCCCAAGACACAATGCAATTTGAAGCACTGAAAACCCAAGACCTGAAACCCAAAAAGAGTCCTCTCAGTCAGCTGGTCATGAGACTCACTAACCAACTAAAACCAAACACTGACCAAACTCAGACCAGCACTGCTTTAAAACCAGAAATTAGAGTAAACCAAATAATTAAACAAACAAAAGATGCCTATCTGGAACACTGGAATAATGAAACCAAAACACAAAATAAATTGCTACTTGGCCCTAAACAGAGAATACAATTTGGCAGAGTATCTCTTCTCTGTCAGAGATACAAAGCAGAGACAAATCCTGACCAAGTACAGGCTCAGTGACCACACCTTAGCAATTGAAAAAGGAAGGCACAAAAAAACATGGCTACCCAAAGAAGAACGTATATGTGGTCACTGCAAGACAGGAGAGGTAGAGACAGAGATGCACTTCCTGTTATATTGTGAAAAATATTCACAGATAAGGGAAACATATTTTTATAAGATCCAAAATTCAACATTCCTAAACAAATTTCCCTCCCTAACAAATGACCAAAAGCTGCGAGTCCTATTAGGCGAAGGTCCGACAGCCTCACTCGCAGCTAGATATGTTTTTGCCTGTCACAGCCTGAGGGACAGTGGGTGAGCATCCAGCAAACATATGTATGTATGTGTGTTTATATGCATATGTGTTTGTATGTATATGTATATGTGTGTTTATGTATATATGTATGTGTGTATGTGTGTGTGTGCCTATGTAGGTATATGCATATATGTGTACATATATATGTACATGTGTATATGTGTGTGTATATGTATATATGTGTATGTATATGTATATATATATATGTATGCGTGTGTATGTGTGCATGTACATGTATGTCTATGTATATGCATATGTATATATATGGTACTCCTGATGAGAAAAAAAAAAAATATATATATATATTTTTCAATTAATTTAATTCAGTTAACTTAGTAGATAATAAGTATTGTGTTCCTATCATTCGTGCTGTTATTGTTGTTGCTGCTTGTCTTCTTTTTTTTCTCTCTTTTTGATTATACTTACTGTAGTTGATTGCTGTTGTCACTGCGCTTTGGCAATATGTATTTTTAAATATGTCATGCCAATAAAGCAATTGAATTTGAATTTGAATTTGAGTGCGAGTACCTCGTGGGAGCGTACAGGCTGCGTATTCGCCCAAGCAGAAGACTTGGGGAAGATTGTGGAGAAATAGGAAAAGAAGAATAGCCAATATTAGAAATGTTGGTGTTGTTTGAGACCGCGGCCGGCTATGCAATTTTCAAAGTAGGCAGCTATCTAAACATATTTTAAAAAATTGATACATGTACTTATATAGTCTAGTTGGCTAGCTAGCTGTATTGGCTTACTGAGTAGCTAGCGATCATTATTGTACGTTAACAGACACTAATATGTGACACAAAATATGTTGTCCACAAAAATGTAGGAATTGTTGTTTTCAAGATTGTAATAACGTACCGTTATTTTGCGGGCTAATACATCGATAGTTGGCTAAGTTAGTTAGCAGATCAGACGAGGCCCGATCTTTGAATGCCGCAGCATGGCCGCTACCTGTAACTCATTGATAACCACGTTGTTGGGATTTTTCTTACTGTGCACATGAATTTCTTGTAGGATTTGACAAACGCTTGCTGATTTTACGAAGTGAAACAGTAAAATTTATTGGAAAGCTGTTTAAAGTAAAGCTGATCGTATTTTTTGACCCTGGATTAACTTTTTTAATGTAAATGTTCCGTAAGCAAGGAAATCAGCAGAGCTATCGACTCTGATATTTAGCCTTTCTAATTCAAATACATTCTCAATCATTTCCCCCTTCCAGGTGCTGGACGAGCAGAAGCTCCAGGAGGTGGACAGTCTGTGGAAAGAGTTTGAAACTCCGGAGAAGGCCAATAAAATGTGAGCATATTTTATTCGCTGTTGTCGCTTTTTGAAAGCAGGGTCTTTGTGTGCTGAATTGGGGTTCTTTTAAGTGATGGTACTATTTGTGTATTTTGCCCCCCTCAGAGTGAAACTGAAACATTTTGAGAAGTTCCAGGATACCACAGAAGCCTTGGCAGGTACGGTTATGTTCTACATCGGTAACTTAAGTGGCACCAGCTTTAATCAGTTCTGTTTAAGGCCTGGACAGACTGCAGGCTCTGTCCACAGATTTTTTTTTCTTCCAATTTTGGGACCTCGGTATTGTTGTGCCCTTGCTGCTGTTGTCTGAGACTAACTCAGCTGTGAGGTCAATCAGCAGCATTTGTCACTACCACTGAGAGCACGGCAGGCAAAACAAATCCTCAAATACTCACGCACCTTTGGAAAAAATATTCGTACATTTGCAGGTGTATAGATGTCATGTTCCTAGTCTGCACAGCTTTGTATTACTTTTTTCCTTGCTAAAAATAAATCATCTGAGGAAACATTTTTTCAGGAAAGCATTGCTTATTGCATCACTCCATACTGGAAGGTTGTAGGTGCTGCAGCCATTTTGTGTACCTTGTGTTCTCTGTCGTGATTCCCCGCTCTTCCCCGGTTCACACAGCGGCCACCGCGCTGGTGGAGGGCAAAATGGGAAAGACGCTGAAGAAAGTGCTGAAGAAAGTGGTGGCCAAAGAGGCGCACGAACAGCTGGCCATCACCGATGCCAAACTGGGCGGAGTCATCAAAGTAGGTGGAGTCTGTTTGGGGGCAGGCTAGAGGCCGTCAACAACCAGTCATGTGTCTTTGTTCCTTTACTGTAAATGTAGCGTTAAAACTGAGATATTTGAGGGGAGAACACATGAAGTCTGAATTGGCTAGTTGTGTATACAATCAAAAGTGTACAAAATAACATGAAATAATTTTGACAACACGCAAGTTTACTGACTTTAGCTAAGGGGTGTTCATACTAATAATTGTTAAAATGCTGCGGAAACGGTATGCTTCTTCTGTGGTTAGATTCAGGGTTGCGTAGTCTAACCCTGTGCTCTGCTGCCCCCTGCAGGACAAGCTGAACCTGAGCTGTGTGCACAGCCCGGCCGTGTCGGAGCTGATGAGGGGCATCAGGAACCAGATGGAGGGGCTGATCACGGGACTGCCCCCCCGGGAGATAAGCGCCATGTCCCTGGGGCTGGCACACAGGTGGGCACCGAGACGCCAGCCAAAAAATCTGTACCGCCCCTCCCCCCCAGAACGCAGCACACACAACGCACTGGCACACTCGGTGATTACACTGTGCTGTCCGATGCCTCCTGAGGATTTCTCTTCAGCATTTGTCACTACCACTGAGACAGCGTGTTTGATTGGCTCTCTGAGCCACTGAGACAGCCAGTCTGATTGGCTGTCTGAGTAAAGTAATCTGGGGGACAGTAGCCTGGCCTCACAATTCAATTCTATACAAGATAAAGGCTTTTAAGAATTGTTGTGTGAGTTACAATCCTCTCACAAGCTACCCCTCTGTTATCACCTAATACTGTCTGGATGACATCTATATGTGTTTCATCACGAACAGAAGTGATGCTAGAAATCCACTATATAGAAACAGGTATTTCTTCTACGGTTAAGATTTTATGCAGAGATTTATGACGTGTACCTGGTGTAGCAGTTGGGCAGGTTCCGTTTCCCAGCTGACCTCAAGGGTTGATTTTCTGTCACCTCTCCAGCCTGTCTCGATACAAGCTGAAGTTCAGCCCCGACAAAGTGGACACCATGATCGTTCAGGCCATCTGTAAGTTCCGTCTTAGCGGTGGGTAGCAGGGGAATGGCAGGGGCCAGAGGCATGTGGTAAACGTGCTCTCTTTCTCTCGCCTGCTCTCCTGCAGCCCTTCTGGACGACCTGGACAAGGAGCTGAACAACTACATCATGCGCTGCAGAGAGTGGTACGGCTGGCATTTCCCCGAGCTGGGCAAGATCATCACGGACAACCTGGCCTACTGCAAGAGCGTGCGAAAGCTCGGTACGCGCCAAGCGCTCGCTGACCAGCAGGGGGCGCCGCAGTCCCCGGCTCATCTCTGGGAATCGCTTGCGGTTTTGTTTTCGGCTGTGCTCGACATTTGATCTGTCCCCCTCTGCGCGTCTGTGTCTGTCTCTTGGCGATGATGTGGCTTGAGCTGCTTAATTAACGTTCGTCGTGTGGAAACGTCGTCCAGGTGACCGAACCAACGTGGCGACGACCGACCTTTCCGACATCCTGCCCGAAGAGGTGGAGGCCGAGGTCAAGCTGGCTGCGGAGATCTCCATGGGAACGGAGGTGTCGGAGCAGGACATCGGCAACATCATGCACCTGTGCGACCAGGTACGCTGGGGGCGGAGTCTGGAAAATTGCAGAGGTGGATTTAGCCTCGGTGCACAGCCTCTTGTGATCGCGAGTGACAGTGGTGATGATGATGACTATACAGTCTCTTCCCTGAAAAATAACCATGTGGGTTTTTCAGTCACTACCTCATCTGAACTGGCAGCGCGATCTCAGCAGTGATGTCACCTGGGTTTCACTCCTGTGTCCTTTCAAACAACCGCCATTTTAAAAAACTGCTTCCTGAAACTCACCTGAGCTCACACACACACACACACCTGTGCTGACGTTGCCGCTTCCCTCCTCCAGGTGATCGAGATCACGGAGTACCGCAGCCAGCTGTACGACTACCTGAAGAACCGCATGATGGCGATCGCGCCCAACCTGACGGTGATGGTGGGGGAGCTGGTGGGCGCCAGGCTCATCTCCCACGCAGGTGAGTGTGCCCCCCCCCCCCCCGAGTCGCGCCTCGTCTTCACGCTCGACACCCTGCGCCCTATAACAAGCGGTGATGATGCTGACGTTATGTCACAGCCCTGAAAACCAACTGTGGGTCCTTAAGTCACTACCTCATCTGAGCTTGTTTTCAGTAATGGTTTTTCCTGTTAGGAAGATCTTTATTTTCGTGTGCTGCTGGTACAGGTGATTTTTAACGGATGTCTCCGTCTCCCCTGTTTTCCTGTTTTGTTCCGGCAGGTTCTCTGTTGAATTTGGCCAAACACCCGGCCTCCACGGTGCAGATCCTGGGCGCGGAGAAGGCCCTGTTTCGGGCCCTGAAGACTCGCCGGGACACCCCCAAATACGGCCTCATTTACCACGCCTCCCTGGTGGGACAGACCACCGCCAAGAACAAGGGCAAGGTGAAGACCTCCGCCGCCTCGTTTGAAGCGAACATGTGGGCGGCCATCTTGTCTCATGTCACATCCTGGTTTCGCTTGCATTACTCTTCAGTCTAGTGACCTTTGACCTTGACAGATCCACTGGAATAGTCCACTTTTGCCATTACATTGACCACCATGAGTACATGATTGAATCCTTGACTTAGGACTGCATTGGGCTAAGCTCAGTTTTCATGGACAAAAGGTCCACAGCTAAACCGAAGTACGTTGTTTATAAGATCTTTTCCTCATGTGTATTGAGATCAGCGCTTGTGTGGGCACATGGCAGTAGTTCAGGCGGGCAAGGGGGTGGGCGGGGGGGGGGCGAGTGGGCGAAGGCGTTTCTGACCCCGTTCACTTCTTTCCTCCTCCGCGCAGATCTCCAGGATGCTGGCCGCCAAGGCGTCGCTGGCCATCCGCTACGACGCGCTGGCAGAGGACACCACCGCGGAGATGGGCGTGGAGAACCGCGCCAAGCTGGAGGCCAGACTGCGGCACTTGGAGGAGAAGGGGGTGAGAACCGCAGAGGAATACACACCATGTACACCTCCCTGCACATCCTCCCAGTTCTACGGAGGCCGGTCTTTAACAAAAAGTTGTTCAAAGTCAGAGGATGAATTGCCATTGGTGTTCAGAAACAGCGCGTTATATAAATTTGTGCATTTTAGAATCTTATTCCTAGCACCAGTTGTGAATTTAAATGAACTGGATTAAAGCTAGCTTTCTGACCCACCTGAGTTATGTGGTGTTGGCGGTGTCGGTGCATTCTTCCCTGTCCCGCTGACACTAAGGAACGCTCCTTCCCTGTTTTAACAGATCCGGCGCATCAGTGGAACAGGCAAAGCCACGGCCAGAGCGGACAAGTACCAGCACAAGAGGTGAGCTCCCCCATCGCAGCCCCGCCTGCTTCTGCTCTCACTGGGGCTACGTCAGCCCGGTCCGTGACGAGCAGGACGCACCCGTGGTTTACACGCTTCTGCGTCTCCCCCCCCCCCCACAGCGACGTCAGGGTTTATGACCCCTCCGGGGACTCCACGCTGCCCTCTGGCTCCAAAAAGAGGAAGTTTGAGGAAGTGGATCCGGAGGCCGAGGTGGAGGAGGCCAAGCCGGCTGAAGCCAAGGCCAAGAAGCCCAAGAAGGAAGCTGCAGCCGAGGGTGAGTCCCTGAATCTGTGCCGTCCTCAAATTTCCTATTTCACAGAGTAGTTACTGTAAAATTAATTTATTTTTAGTTAACAAAAAAAAAAAACTTAATACATAAGCCACCCGTCTGCCTTGAGCAGTCCTTGAGGGCCACAGATTCTGCTGGTTTTTGTGATTTTGCTTTAAATCAGCAGCCGGTTTGGGCCTGGGAAACGAGGCGTTTGGACTCTTTAGCCAATCAAGGGGATAAATTCACTTAAGTACTGGAGCACATGACGACGAACCAGCAGACACACAGCGGGCCTCCAGGATGAGAGAGAACCCTGGTCTAGAGTTAACTGGTCTACCAAAATCCAGTTCATTATTCTCCAGTCATAACCTTAACACTGGTCAGAGGGAAACCTGTAAGGGTTTACGTGTTTTTTTATTTATTTATTTATTTTTATTTTTATTTTTTTTAAACATGTCTTTACGGTCTCCCTAGAACCCGAGGCAGTGGCGGAAGAGACGGCGGAACCTCCTGTTGCACACTCATAAAGATGACTCTTCAAGCGAGCATGTTGTTGAGGGTTCTTTATCAAAAACTCTGCAATATCCAATACAATGCACAAAAGAATGGTCACTTCGTAGTAGCATGTTTCACTTTCACTGCTTTGGCAAACACTAAACTCTGCGCGCCGAGTCATCCCATTTCCTTCCAAGCAGCTCCGCTACTGCCCTCTGTTGTGCATGGCGAGTACTGCATACTCAGATAGCCATAGATACCTGACCCAGATGACCAATATACATGAATACTAACAGTAAAATAAAAGAACACATCCCACAGCCGCTATACTATAAATCTAAACAATGTAAACTAAAACAAGAAAATAGGGAATGGGGGGGGGTCACCTGTCATTGTCTCTATATTGCCACACTCTCCCCTCCAAAATAAATGTCTCTCAGACATTCCCTATAGAGCGATGAACAGTCTTCTTCAACTGTAGAATTATGGCCGCAGGTTCACCGGGAGTCAGTCTCTCGAGAATACTCTGTCCAATAACAGTCTTTGAGATGTGTCTCCCTTTTCATGTCAAGTGTCCGCAGCAGACACCACTGGCCAAGTGATATCTAAAGAGCAACTCGCTCTTAGGTGTTCATATGTCTCAGACTGAAAGGTTTGAACCTATCCCTGCCCCATAACTCTTTCTTAGACCCCATATCCTATGTCCCAGTAAACTAAAATGGCATCCTATAAAAATGGCTGTATCATCTTTACTTATTTAACTGTCACTACATGAACTCTAACTATGAACTTATTACTAAATTGTTAACATAAACATGAAGTGTATGTGTGTGGGTGTGGTGTACGTTAACGTGTTATGTTTGGATGGGTGCGTGTGACTGTTGGTTGGCCTAATGAATTGTATGTGAGTCTTCTGGGTGGGTATCTCTGACGGAAAGGACATGTTCTCGGAAGAGGTGGCTGTGGCTCAGCATCCCTTTCGTCTACTTCATCAGATGACGACCCTCCATCAGCGTTGGGCTCGTCCGCTTCATCCTCCTCTCCGGGATCCGTTCCATTTCCGGCTTCCTCCTGATGTTCCTCATCCTCACCGTCGTGTTCCATCTCTCTGTTGCATTCCTGTGGTTGGAACTCTTCCTCTTCCACTCTCAGCTGGCTTCCACGTCGATTGAGATGCTGTGTTGGCGGCGATGTGATGATGGCTCTCCACTCACGTTCGTCTTCTGAGCTACTGTAATTCTCGTTCTCGTTCCGTACAAATTGCTTGTTTGTCTTTCCTTTATTTGGCTTCCTCTTTCCTGTCTTCGCTGTCTCATTCTCTTCCAGGGGCAGGAAGTCGCACGGGAGTAACAGGTTCCGGTGCAGGACTCTTATCTTTCCTGGGCCTCTCTCGGGCTTGACCGCGTAGACAGGGCTGTCCTCGTGTTTCCTCTCGGTGACGACATGGACTTGATCTTCCCAGTACGACCTGAGCTTTCCAGGCCCTCCTCTGTCTCGGAGATTCCTCACCAGCACTCTACTTCCTGGCTGTAGCTCTGCTCCATAGATCTTCCGGTCATACTGCTCTTTTCCTCTTTTCTGCTCCCGCAGGGCTGTCTGAGAGGCTAACTTGTATGCCTCTGCCATCCTCTTCCTCCACTTGGCGGCATACTCACTGTGAGAAGAGCTCTGGTCGCTCGGTGTCAGACCAAACATAATGTCCACCGGTAGCTGGGGGGTTCTACCATAGATAAGGTAGTACGGGGCGTAACCAGTTGCTTCACTGCGCGTACAGTTGTAGGCATGCACCACCTTGTCGAGCGAGCTTTTCCAATCCGACTTGGCTTCCTCGGTCAGGTTCCTTAGCATGGAAATCAGTGTTCGATTAAATCGTTCGACCTGACCATTTCCAGACGGGTGGTACGGTGTCGTGTGTGATGCTCGGATACTACTGTACTCTTGCAGCTTGGAGAACAGCTGATTCTCGAACTCCCTGCCCTGGTTATGATGTAGCTTGGCAGGAAATCCGAACCTCAGGAAGAAGTCTCCAAAGAGCTTACCAGCTGCTGTCTTTGCTGACTTGTTGGTGCAGGCGTATGCCTGAGCCCAGCGAGTAAAATGGTCCATGACCACGAGGATGTACTCATATCCTCCTTTGCAGCTTTCCAGGTGCAGGTAGTCTATCGAGACCATCTCAAAGGGATACGTGGTCACGATGCTCACCAGCGGTGCTCTTGTGGGCTTGTTTGGGCGTTTACGCTTCAGGCAGCTACAGACCTTGGTCACAAAGTGCTCCACGTCTCTTTGCATATGGGGCCAGTAGAAGCGATCTCGGATCAAGCTGAGGGTCCGCTCCACCCCGAGGTGTCCCATCTCCTCGTGCAGCTCTTTGAATATCAGCGGATGGAATTCTGTGGGTAGGACTAACTGAGTCCGAGCTGCTGACTTCCTGTACAGGACTCCGTCTTTGATGCACAGCTTGCTTCTCTCTCACGCCAGGACGGCAGTGGCGCTGCGTCGATCTTTCTGCGGGGGCCACCGACCTGTCCGGAGGTACTCTCTTACCCTTCCGATGACTGGGTCATTTTCCTGTGTTTTTTTATGTCTTCTAGGGGAAGCTGTTTAACTGTGGAGGTTACTCGATCATTCTGAGGTTCACTACAGGCGGACATGATTGTGACTGGGCACATCCAGGGCTCCCATTCATGTGATTTCAGTTGGAGGCTCTGCGTGACTGCTGTAATTACCTCTGGCTCCATCTCCTGGGAACATGTTTGCATGTAGCGCTCCATGTCCAGGGGCATCCTGGATAGCCCATCCGCATCTCCATTCACTTTTCCCGGTCGGTACTTGATTGTAAAGTTGAAATCCGCCAGCTCAGCAATCCACCGGTGCGTCGTGGCGTTCAGCTTTGCAGTGGTCAAGACGTAAGTTAAAGGGTTGTTGTCGGTGTAGACGACGAATGAAGAGGCATAATACAGGTATTCTCTGAACCTCTTACAGATCGCCCACTTCATAGCCAAAAACTCTAGCTTTCCAGAGTGGAGGTGGTAGTTTGTCTCTGGAGCAGTCAGCGTTCTGGATCCGTAACCGATGACACTTAGCTTGCCTTGTTGTCGCTGATATAGCACGGCTCCGAGGCCTTCCTGGGAAGCGTCGCAATGCAGCACGAATGGCTTCTCAAAGTCGGGGTAGCCAAGGAGTGGGGGCTGCAGCAGGTACTCTATGAGCTGGCAGAGCACGCCTTGGTGTTGTTCTGTCCAGGTGATCGGCTGGCTCGAGGGTAGCTGGTCTGATTTCTTGTGTTTCCCCTTGCTCCTATTTGCACTTTGACCTTTGACCTTGGCCCCTGGGGACTTCTCGGCTGACAGCAGCCTGTAGAGCGGCTTGGCTATACGTGAGAAGTTGGGAATGTATGGCCGATAGTACGATACAAACCCCAGCAGCTTCCTCAGTTCTCCCACGGTCTTGGGTCTGCGCTCTTTGAGGGCTTGTACAGGTGCCAGCTCGGCTGGGTCCATGCTGTAGCCGTCCTTGGATACAACCTTTCCCAGGAATTTCACTCTATCCTTAAACACCTCGCACTTCTTTGCCGTCAGCTTTACTCCATGTGCCTGGTAGCGACGCAGCACCTCCCTTATGTCACGTAGATGGTCCTCAAATGTCTTGCTGTGGACGAGATTGTCGTCCAGGTATGGCTGTGATGTCTCATCCCTCAGACCACTGAGGCACTCCTCCATGCTGCGTTGAAATTCGGCAGGAGCGGAGGACAGGCCAAAGGGGATACGGACCCACTCGTACAGACCCCACGGTGTTATAAAGGCTATGAGTGGTCGGCTGCTCTCCTCCACAAACCCCTGATGGTAAGCCTTGCCTTGATCCAACACCGAGAAGTATGCACTCCCACTGAGGCTATTCAGCATGTCCTGCACTCGAGGGATGGGGTGTCGGTCGGGGATGGACTTGCTGTTCAGCTCTCTGTAATCCACACAGAGACGGAGGCTCCCGTCCTTCTTGCGCACGCAGACAATCGGTGATGAGTATGCAGACCGGGATTTTCTTATCCATCCTTGGTTCAGTAGATCTTCCAAATACTCCTTCACCTCCTTGTGGAGAGGCTTGGGCACTGAGGTGTATGTGCGTCTCACCGGAGTCGTGTCGCTCAGTCTGATCTTTAGCTGCAGTGAGGGGATGCATCCGATGTCATTTTTATCTTTGGAGAATGCGGCACACTCCTCACGTAGGACCTGCCTCACTTTCTCCTGCTGGTCTGGGGTCAGATGGTCCACGGACACTGGGGGGTCCCATGTCTCGGCTTGAGACGTGTCCAGCCGTCTCTGTTCCTCTTTCTCTTTTTCAGGAGTGTAGAGCGTGCTGGCTGTATCTTCATCCTCACTAGCTGACTTGGCGGCCTCGACACGGCTACTGGCGGGCTTGACATTTGCTGGGTAGATTGTCTTAATCTGTTGCAACTGTCCCAGTACAGTGCGGGGAGGGAGAGCTATGTCATGGTTGCTATCATTAGTGACAGGGATTGTTACCTTGGACCAGTTTCCTTTCTGCAGACAGGTGACTGTTTGGGCCATTTGCACCCCCTCTGGACACTTTGGGAACCGCACTGGTTCAAACAGGACTTCTTGTTTTGTGGATAGGGGCCCTGTTCTCACACTACACGTAACTTCCCTAGTCTGCCCTGCTGGGATCACTGTCTTTTGCCTCGCCACCCTCACGATGCCCTCCTTCTCATTGTGGTCACAGCTGTGCACCAGATGGACAACACACGTGCTCTGTTACAGTCTATGGAGAAGGCTTCTCCGACCACCCGTGGGGTAACCTCTGGATGCTGCTCCATCCCATTCATCACCAGGTGCTCTATCACGTTGTAGCCAATGATTGGCAGTTCTGCCGCCCCTGGCTCACTGGAGACAAGTACCGGTACGAGTAACTCTGGCTGAGGACTCCCGTCTGCTCTCAACTTGAACTGGAGCTCCACCCAGCCCGCAAATGGGATCGGCGTATCATTCACTGCTCTCCCTACTATGGTTCCGTTCTCACCCAGGATCTCATCAGTGCTCCTCAGCTGGATGTGTGGGAGGTGGGACTTTCTCCACTTCTCATTGATAATCGTGACTTGGGAGCCCGTATCCCATAGCACTTGCGTTGCCACTCCCTCCAAGGAACAGTCCACCGTGCACTTCTTGCCAATAAGAGCAGTCAGTTTGGCTTGACGGGGTAGTGAGAGGTGGCTGGCATAGGTGGCAACCTCAGTCGATTCTGTTTTCGTGTTCCTCTCCACTTCCATCTCTGGCTGCCGGATGCGGTTACGTAGGAGCTTGTGCATCTCCTCTGCTGTTGCAGCTTGGCTTGATACAGGTGATGTTGGTGGGATGTTAGTCTCGATGGTTACTTTTGCACTATCAGGGTTCGCTGCCAGCCTCTTTTGTACTAAACAGCCCCGAGACAAATGTCCTGTTTGTCCGCACTTAAAACAATGTCTACACTGTTCAGCTGTTCCCTGCTGCTGACAAGCTGTACATGTTCTCCTGCCACCTGGTTTTGCTTGGCGATACTGAGGGGGAGGGTTGGTGAGGCTCTTCCTGATTTCAGCTACCTCTTCTCTAAGAAGTCGGAGATCTTCCCTGAAATCTGACTCTCTTAGACTGCTGGCTGGTGGTGGTTTACGGTTCTTCTGCTTTACCACCTCGGCGGACTGTTCCTGAACCCTCACTCTCTCCTCACCTGCATCTTGACCATGCCGACTAGTCTGAGGCTCTGTCTGGAGTTCGTTGACCTTTGCTATCTTGCCACCTAGGCTCTTCCTCTGCTTAGACTGTCTCTCCTCCTCGACACTAGCTGCTTTATTCACCCTGTCAATGAGTACCTCATCTGTCACTTGCTCATCATCCAGATATGACTTGAGCTGGAATTTGAGATGGTCACTGCTCAGACCTGTGCTAATTGACCTCAAAAACTTCCTCTGGATAAGCTCGGGACTGTACTGCTCCTCAGACCCGACTTCTTGTGACGCAGCTAGCAGCCTCTCCTTTATCTCTATTGCCCTGAAGAGAAAGTTCTGGGGTGACTCTTTGGCGTCCTGGGTTAGATTTTTGAGTCTGTCGTACAGATCAGTCGAGCTGTCCTCTTTGAAGTGTGCCCTGAGCATAGTCTTTAACTGGGGGAGGGTCAGGTCTCTCTTTATCTCCAGCATATCCCGGAGACTCAATCCTGGACTGATGGACCTGATCACCGCCTCCGTCACTTCAGCTTCGCTGTGTCCTTTATTCAGGCCCCTGTCTATTTGGTGCATCAGGTTGACATATGAAAGCCTGTCTTTTTGCCCTTTTTCTCCAATCTGACCTGATATTTTGAACTCCTTCCTTATTGTCACTTCTGGGAGCCTGCTAACTGCTGCTGCAGACAGTGCATTTTGGGGAGCAAACACCTGACCCGAAGCTGTGATGTTCATTTTCAGTCTTCTATTTTCCTCTTGGAGCTGTGCATTCTTTTCAGCTAATTCAGCTACACTCTCCTCCTTAAGTAGTGCAGGACTGACCGTTTCTACTCTCTCCGGCTTTATCTCAATTACAAGGCTTTCAGGATTATCTAACTTCTCCTGGGCTAAGAGCAGCACTTTCCGTAGAAAAGCCTTAGCCGTTTCCTCATCTTCATCATCAATCACATTGTCCATTGTTTCTGATATTATTTTGATTAACAGTCTTTTGCTCGTGACCCCTCCACTTTGGATTTTTACTTCAGCACCAACCTCCTTGAGCTGCGTGAGTTGTAGTAGCCATAGCTTCTGTGACACGGCCTCGGCCAACTCTTCCAGCTCCATCTTGCCCGTGCTGTCGTCTCACCACGTTGGGGGGGGTCGTCACTCACAGCTGTTAATCCCCGTACGGGCCACCATTTTTGTTGCACACTCATAAAGATGACTCTTCAAGCGCGCATGTTGTTGAGGGTTCTTTATCAAAAACTCTGCAATATCCAATACAATGCACAAAAGAATGATCACTTCGTAGTAGCATGTTTCACTTTCACTGCTTTGGCAAACACTAAACTCCGCGCGCCGAGTCATCCCATTTCCTTCCAAGCAGCTCCGCTACCGCCCTCTGCTGTGCATTGCGAGTACTGCATACTCAGATAGCCATAGATACCTGACCCAGATGACCAATATACATGAATACTAACAGTAAAATAAAAGAACACATCCCACAGCCGCTATACTATAAATCTAAACAATGTAAACTAAAACAAGAAAATAGGGAATGGGGGGGGTCACCCGTCATTGTCTCTATATTGCCACACTCCAAAGAAAAAGAAGAAAAAGAAGAAGAGACAGGCAGTGGAGGCGGCAGCAGCAGAGGAGGTGATGGAGGAGGTCAAAGAGGAAGAGGAGGTCGCAGCAGAGGAGGTAGGAGCTGTGGGAGGGCCCTGTGATTCAGTGGTCTGTTTCGGGGTACCCCATAAATTTGGGGAGCGGTCAGCTCACTCCTGGAGTTTGGGGTTTGGGGGTCTAGCATGTGCAGTTCCACTTCTATTATAGCCAGTCTCACATACTGAAGGCATTACCATAGCATGTTGACTAAGATCCGCTGCGTTTTGGCTAAATGCAGGTTTTGGCTATTAGCTGTCAGCCCCTGTAGTTGTTAAAGCAATGTTCCATTTGTGAAATAACATGACAGAACTGTTGAGGGGGATTGCTGAAAATACCAAAAAACTACTGATTACTGAAAAAAAGACTGATTTAAGGATGATTGTGTAGGATCATATACTTTTGACCTGAATCAAAAAAGAAATAATGTTTAAGAAAGATGCCATTGCCATGCATCATGTCTGGTCTGCATTTTTGTATGTTCCCTTTTGTAATATAGGTGCTTGATTAAATTTGCAAAGAACATCAGTCGGAAGTTTCCAGAAGAACGTGTAAGCCGACCTTGGTATATATACACACGGTTCTGCACTGTATATTTTTTTCTTCTAGATTTCAAATAAATGTTTGTACATTTACCACACTTCAGACATTAATTCCAAAATTAGCCGTATGTCTTTTGGTGCATTAAAAGCCTTTATTTTAAAGGACTTGAATTGTTTCATGAGTTTGCAGTCACCATGGGAACGTTCTGTATTAAGCAGTTTGGAATCATAAATATGGCTGTACTGAGTGTTTAATGTCTGCATCACGAGTCCTAAATGAGCAATGTGAGACTCTGCTGCTCAGAGAGCCTCATCATTGACACTGCATGACTCGCACCCACTTACCCAATTAAAACTAAGCACACATTAAGCACCGGATAATCAGATGATTATTTAATTATCCAATCTTCCTCCGTGTGTTCCATTCAGACAGTTTACACATGTATGGGCTTCATCAGGCCAATACGGAGAGGGGAAATCGTTCAATGAGGGGCTGGGTTTCAGATGCCTAAAGATGACTCGTGTTCAGTGAAGACAGCCATGTTGAGAATAGGGATGTAAACAATTTGTCGATCGAGCAAGCACGCCAAATGTTAAATTAATCGTAATTTAAAAAATCACACTTGTTACTGAGGCGATTGTTCTAAAATGGGTAATGGGGGGGGGGGGGCTAATGCAATGTTACTTATAGTCAGTTGATAAGTTGGCCAACTGCCAAAAGAGTGGTGCGAGTAGAATAATTCTGAAAAGCTCAATGAAAAAAAAACTTTAGTGCAAAATATGTGCTGCCAAATTCGCACACCACACGTCAACATCAATGATGTTAACCCACCGAAGAACCAAATATCCGAGACTAACCCTAGTCTGGCAGCCATGTGAATTTATGGGATCCAGTGTACATTTTAATTCTGTTCTACTGTGTGCAACACCCAGTCAAGAGAACATTGGGTACAGAGCGCTCATAAAGAAGCACAACTACTCTTGGATTTAAAATGAGTCCAGTTTTAGTCGCCCTTCAGGAATGCCACATTAACCAGAGTCACAATCTCCCCCAGCCATTTCATATTGGAAACCAAACACAGCATACAATACGTTCATGTTATTTCCAGTGTAAATAAACTTGGAAGTTCATCTTTTTCATCCATTTAAGTGCTTAAGAACATGCTAAGCTACAGTCTGACAAAAAATGTCTGACAGTCTGACAGTTAATGGAAGGAGTCACAACCTCATCAGTAACATCCATTAATGCATGAAACAGTCAAAAGACAAAATATTACCCTGAGAAATCCTGTGGTCCCTAAAAAACGCTTTTTAAAAACAGTCATAAACTTCATCCTGTTCTAGTTCTGGAGAGTCCTGTCAGTTTTGGGAGATCCAGAAGAGAGGTGGAGCAACAAGAGCTGTCCCTGTTTCTGCTTTTCATACCAACCTCTGGCCTTAATTACCTAATATTCTTCCATAATTGCTTCTTCACAAGGGCTTTTTTTGACATTCAGTTTTTATTTAAAAAGTTTTTTTTTTTTTTTTTTGCAGCACATGAAATACATTTGCAGATCGTTCATTGTGCCAAAAATACAGTTTATAGGATGATCCGTTTATTTTTGGGGGTGTCTATTATTTATGGTTTCCAAGGCCCGTTTTTTTACTTTTTAAAGTTATTTTTTATTTTGTTTTTAATCCCTTGTGGAGGCCCCTGGGGGTGCAGGTTTTTTTGTTTTTGTCTTAGCCCAGCACTACGACACCTGATTCGACTAATTAACTAATCATGGTCTTCAATCAGGACCTTGCTAAGTGGAATCAGGTGTGTTCGTGCTGGGCTAAGTCACAAGCCTGCTCCCACACCGACCCTTACAGCACTGGCCGCACACAGCTCTGCTTCGGGACCAGGCTGAAGGCCCTGTCTCCTCGCCCTGCACCCTGGAGAGCGCGGGCGTCTGAGTTTCACAGCCTGCAGGGAGAGACTGGAGCATGTGGCCCAGGTGCTCCAGTTACCTGTGTGCAGGTGAGTGTGAAAGCGACGATGCTCCTTCTCTCTGGATCTCTTTCACACGGGAGACTGTGGCAGAGGAACTGTGCTCACTTTCACAGAAGCTCAGGATGAATCAGTCAGGCTGCAGCTCGGAGGCTCCTCCCTTCTGCCTCTCTTCTGCCCCCTTGTGGCTACAATGAGTAACATTGCCATTAGCGGCTGATAATACATGGGTCAATCGTAGTTCTATCAAAACCACTGTGCGATGTTCCTACAAAAATGTACTAATGAGGTGAAGCACAAAATGGCTGCCAACAGATGTGATTGGTCTCAGCTGTTATATATATGTAATGATTTTAATTAATATAGTTCATTTTATGATGACGTGCGGCAGATATTTAAAGATGGCTGCCAGATCATGTGACCCATGCAATTTATTCCAATCTTCTCAAAATGGCAGAAAATGCAGTATGACTGACCAGGTTAAAATAAATAGAAAAAATGTACGGCAAAAGTAATATGTGTGCAAGTTTCGGATCATTAAACTAACTGATGATTAAATAAGTACAATGAACTGCATAATTAAATACGTTTTTCTGTTTAGTTTTGACCACATAGAGGTGTCCTCCTGGGTTCTGTGGCTGCACCATGTGATTTATGGGAATCGCGATTTATTTTCCCTGATGTGTCTGATTGTCTTCTGTGGTCATGCTAAATGCCATGTGCCTCAGGGAAAACGTGCAGTTGTTTATTATGGTCATTCGCATAATAATCAGACAAAACTGCCATGCTGTAGCCTACTCTGCCCCCCCCCCTTTTCATGACACTTGTTACATGTTGCCCCATCCCACCACTTTTTGGTAATTTGTATTTGTCCTAATACTCTAGCTTATTCTTCTGCCTAGTTGGCTTTGCAGAGGTTAGATCTGAATAGTGTTCACTGTGTGAACTAAACTGTGTTCTTGGCTAGAAATAGCTGTACAAAATAAGTATTGTATCTTACTGAACCTGTGTTTAGTAGTTTTTCTATGACCATTAAATGCACTTTTTGTATGTCGCTTTGGATAAAAGCGTCTGCCAAATAAATGTAATTAATTAATTAACTATGCCAGTGCATTGCAGTTCTGCTCTAACTCCACTAGAGGGCAGTCGAAGCACACTTGATTTCCTTGCCAAGCACAGTGTGGCCCAGTGCCACAGTGCACACTTAGACCTGCTGGACCTGCATGCCAGCACAGTAAATCAGATTGAGCTGTGAGATAGATTGAGCTATCAGCAAGACTGTAAACAGAGAAAACTGTATACCCATGCAATCTTTCTGCTCTTCAGTCTCCCCTTACACCGCGATATCTGCTGTCCTATATGGAAATCAGAAGGTCTTTCAAAAGAGAAGAAACGCGAAGGAATTTAATAGCAAAGTAGAGGTAGCAAAGTATTATGCACAGCAAAATGTTCAGGGTTAATTCAGTTCTACCAGAGTACATATGAGTCTAACAGGGAGCGTGTGTACTCTCTAAGAGTTGATTTAACTCTGAACGTCTTATTGTGTAGCTGCTACTTTATATAGCTGAACACTGACACGCATACACATATATATATATACTCTCGCTCGTTCTCTCTCTCTATCTTTCCCCTGCTCCCTCTTATGCTCTGTTTCTCTCACTCCCCCCCCCCCCCCCCCATTCCCCTTGACTGTCCTACTGGGGCTCTCTGCCTCTCTCGCTCTCTCTCCCTCTCTCCCTGTTGTGCTCTCTTTCTTTTTTCTCTCCCTCTCCCTCTCTCTCTCATAATGAATAAATACTCTGAGAGTGACTGCCAGGTGTCAGGTGACACCCGACAACTGAGCACGTTCCGGTCTTACCTGTAAGGTATTTTTTTTGGGGGGGCGGGGGGGGTTGCACAGGGTTCCCTGTTTTCGTCCTGCGCCCTGCGGAATTCTGCCCTGGTGCACAGGCCTGGCCCAATTCGGGGAGGGAGGGGCCAGATTCCTCTGGATCTTCTCCAGGCGAGAGGGGTGCGGGGTGGGGGGGGACAGTTTATTTTCGGGCGCGTCTGTCTGTTTTTTAATAGTTTCCAGGACCCCTTTGAAGTGTGCAGGAATGAGCGAGGGAGGGAGGTAAAGGGAGAGGGAGGGAGGGAGAGAGAGAGGGGGGAAGGAGAGGGAGAGAGAGAGGGAGAGGGGGAAAGAGGGAGAGGGTAGGAGAGAGTGTAAGAGAGAAAGAGGGAAAGAGAGGGAGAGGGGGAAAGAGGGAGAGGGTAGGAGAGAGGGAGAGGGTGGGAGAGAAAGAGGGAAAGAGGGAGAGAGAGAGGGAGAGGGTGGGAGAGAAAGAGGGAAAGAGGGAGAGAGAGAGGGAGAGGGTGGGAGAGAAAGAGGGAAAGAGAGGGAGAGAGAGAGGGAGAGAGTAGGAGAGAAAGAGGGAAAGAGAGGGAGAGGGGGAAAGAGGGAGAGGGTAGGAGAGAGGGAGAGGGTGGGAGAGAAAGCGGGAAAGAGAGGGAGAGAAAGGGAAAGAGGGAGAGGGGGAAAGAGGGAGAGACAGAGAGTGCGAGGGGGAGAGGGGGAAAGAGGGAGAGGTAGAGAGAGAGTGCGGGGGGGAGAGGGAGTGCGGGGGGGGAGGGGGGGCCGGGTGGGGGGGAGGCCCTCTTTGGGCTTTCGGGCTCTGGTTACGCGGTGGCGGCGGCTCCGGTCCCACGAGGGCTGAGCTGCACTTTGTTCCACATTCTCCCCCCTCCCCCCTCCCCACGCCATCCGCGCCCCCCCCCCCCCCCCCGCCCCCCCTCCCCACGCCATCCGCGTCCCCCCCCCACCCCGCCCACGCCATCCGCGACATCCAGACACAGGCGCAAACACGTACACACACACACACACACACACAGGCACACACAAACACACAGACATGCAAGCGCACACACACATGCATATATATGCATACACACACACACACGCATACATATGCACACACACAGGCACAGACACACACACACACACATATATGCACAGGCACACACACACACGCATATATATGCACACACACAGGCACACACACATACACACACGCACACACACACACATGCATATATATGCACACGCACACACACACGCATATTTATGCACACACACACACACACACACACACACACACACGCACACACACGCATATATATGCACACACACAGGCACACACACACACATGCATATATATGCACAGGCACACACACACACACACACAAACACACACACACACACACACACGCATACACACGCATATATATGCACACACACAGGCACACACACACACACACACACAGACACACACATGCTCACCTGCCACTTCCCTTCCCCCAGTTCTCAGAGCTCAGTGTAAAAAGCGGTAATTCGTCATGTTGTAATGCTCTGAGATTAAGTGGAATAGAATGTCATTTTTCCTCTCTTTTTCATTCTGATTTTTCGGTTCTGTAAATTAACAATTGGATCCAGATGCAGTGAGTGAGGGTTGGGGGGGGGGGGGGGGGGGGGAACCCAGCAACTTCCTTTTTCTGTGTATCATATTCTCTTCCCCTCTGCCCTGTACGTATGTTTAGCTCATACGCTATTCCAGGCCTGTAGAAGGCATCTTGAAGTTTATGGACGGCCATCCGTGTTGTGCTAAATGTGTCCACTAGAGGGCGCCAGAGAAAAGAATGGATAGTGGAAACTGACCCTCTTCTTCTGTGGAGGCCCTGAAAGTGACATAGAAGACACATGTGAATATATGGGAAGACACATGATGCCTGTGACCTAGAAAGAATGTCCACATAAGAGACACAGGCCAAAAGCATGTTCTGCATGGAGAATGTATGGACACTTTGGTCCTGGAATTTTATTTTTATTTTTTATTTTTTGAAGATTCATAATTTCCCCTCCAGTACATCACACAATTCGAACTATTTCTCATGGTGAACACAAAACTGATGACTGATAATGGCTCACTTCATCTACGAAGTAAAGTCTTTGTAGTTAAAGGGCCACATAAACCCATCAGTTCCTCACTGTTTGTCCTAATGAATTACCTTTATTAATATCTGCAGCAAAAAGTACAAATATTTGCATTGTTAAATTGAAAAGGCATTGAAATATTGTCATGCACAAACTCTGATCGCACAGATGCCATGGAGAGGGGCCTGTAGATGCTTTGTAGGTCTGTGTCAAAGGTCAACGGTGTCATGTGACACCTCATGACAGTCAGCTAACAAGACATTCTATACCATACACTTCTCAGCATTAATAACACATCATATTGAACTCCTAATTCCAGAAGGTTTGCAATACTTTTGTTGTCCATTGTCTGATAATCATAGTCTCCTTCACGCAGCTGTTCTGTGTCAAACGCATACTCGTAAAACGTGGTGTTGAGGCCCCAGAACAAAGCCAAACATTTTTAAAAAGTAAACCTCAGTGTTGGGGGTTCAGACACTCAAAGCACGGGGAGGCATGAATCTCTGGGTCAGGAGCTGCAACAGGAGGGAAACTGCAGGAGGGAGGAGGGACGAAGGCCCGTAAATTTAGCTCTCTGTCCCTCTCTGTCCCTCTCTGTCCCTCTCTGTCCCTCTCTGTCTCTCTCTGTGCCTCTCTGTGCCTCTCTGTCCCTCTCTGTCGCTCTCTGTCCCTCTCTGTCCCTCTCTGTCGCTCTCTGTCTCTCTCTGTCCCTCTCTGTCCCTCTCTGTGCCTCT
The DNA here is from genome assembly GCA_039654925.1 of Anguilla pacifica. Lineage (NCBI taxonomy): Eukaryota > Metazoa > Chordata > Actinopteri > Anguilliformes > Anguillidae > Anguilla > Anguilla pacifica. Next base: position 35,302,086 of record CM077298.1, on the reverse strand, counting down.
CTGTGCCTCTCTGTGCCTCTCTGTCGCTCTCTGTCCCTCTCTGTCCCTCTCTGTCGCTCTCTGTCGCTCTCTGTCGCTCTCTGTCCCTCTCTGTCGCTCTCTGTGCCTCTCTGTCCCTCTCTGTCCCTCTCTGTCCCTCTCTGTCCCTCTCTGTCGCTCTCTGTCGCTCTCTGTCGCTCTCTGTCCCTCTCTGTCCCTCTCTGTCCCTCTCTGTCGCTCTCTGTCCCTCTCTGTCGCTCTCTGTGCCTCTCTGTCCCTCTCTGTCCCTCTCTGTCCCTCTCTGTCGCTCTCTGTCGCTCTCTGTCGCTCTCTGTCCCTCTCTGTCCCTCTCTGTCCCTCTCTGTCCCTCTCTGTGCCTCTCTGTCGCTCTCTGTCCCTCTCTGTGCCTCTCTGTCGCTCTCTGTCTCTCTCGATCACGAGCGCCTCTGCGAGAATCTGGCTGGCGGGGCGCATGTCCGTCTCGAGATTCAGACGAAGCCGAGCCGATTGCTCCCGTCGTTCGGGGGATTTCATCAGCCGCGGCCGGCGTCCGCGAGCGAGCGGGAACGCAGAGCTGATGGCGGCGCTCGTGCTCTCCGGCCGCGAGTCTCGCCGCTCGCATTCCGTCAGCAGCAGTTAAACCGACGTCAGTCGCCGCCGGCGGCGCGGCGCACAATCAGAGACGTGTGCGTTCGAGAATGAGACCGGGCCACGTGAGTGTGTGAACACACACACGCTGAGGTCTGGCACCGAAAGCTGCTCCTTCACCCTGAGCCTAAAATCCCACCATCGGCAGCGTCCTCGCCCTGATTAAAGTGTCTGTGAGCACATGCTGTGTTTGTGACACGCTTGAGTCTCCAACCTGGAGTTGCAGTGTGTAATTTTAGCAATTAAAAAAAAAAAAACATTTGGGATAAATCTAATCTAAGAAAAGTCAAAATGATTTCTGTTTTTCTTACATGAGGGCAATCCTCTTACTAAAGCTGAGCTCAACGAGGACCAACACAGGATGTCCAGTATTTGAGCTTTTGCAAGCAAAGGAAGTTTAAAAAGTTCTTCTGATTTCCTGTGTTTCTTCAGGCACCATGTCAGAAAATAATCTGATAGGAATGACCTTTCGCCAAAAAACGTTAAATCTAAATAGTCCTCACACAGATGGGTTTCTCCTCAAGTACTGGGACCTTAGGTGGAAGAGGGTCTGGAATGTGTGTAAATCTGGAAAAGCAGGGTTTCTTTATACTCTGTGCGACAGCTTCAAATGGAGCAGCCCAAGGCTTTTTTTTTCAGTCTTGCTTATAGAATTTACTTAGATTTCATACTAAATTTGAGCTGAGATCTGAAATGTGACTGCTAATGATATATATATATATATATATATATATATATATGTTCGTGCGCATTAATGAATATTCGTACATCATGCACACGCATGTTTTTTATTGATAAATCACTGATGACTGGAAATTTGCGCGTGTAGAAATGAGCTCAATTTCTCTACCCTGCGAAACTTTAGCAGTGAATGCTGACTTATTGTGTCTCCTTTTCCCACTCAGCTACTTCATGGCCAAGAGCTACAACTGAACATCACAAGCAAGCAAAGGAAAAGAAGCCTTACGTCTGCAATGCAGCTGACCAACCACTAGGGGCAGTGTGTGCACATGGTCTTCACCCTGCTTGGAGGTAAGCATCTTTTCATGACAAGTTTTAATAAATGAATTCATTCATTCATTAATTTATTTTGACATCAAGTTCAACTCTTTAAAAATTTCACTGATGTGGTTTACATTGTACACACAATTTACGATCAAATATATGCGTACGAACATTTATAGAGGACGCCCAGGTCAAAATGATTTGAGCTTATGAGAATGTTCAAGTTTCATATGCATGACAGTAGTGTATCAGATTACCAGGAAACAAAAAAATATTGTTGATCATTTTCAATTCCTACCATTTTTTTTTTTTACATATCCCACATGCAGTTATGGGATTCCCAGAATTGCCAGGAATGACCTTTAACAAAATAATTATCACTTAAAAGCAATGGAAATAAAAATAATTTCTCAGACGTCTCTTCCACAAGCAAATACGTGTCATTTTTGACACCATGCATCCATCTAGACAAATTATGTTCAGATTAAATGTCACCTCATTTTGGTGAAATCGTGAAGTACGGTCACCGTTTAAAAGTTACACACCTCAGGCACACATTTCCTTTCATGTGGTTGAGCCTTTTCAAAAAAAAAAAAACTTCACAAGGTGTGGACCACACTAAAGAAAATACTCTCAGAGTAAAACGTGTAAGTATTAATGCGTAGTGACAGGGAGCTGGATGATGTTGGATTTCCAGGGATGGCTGAGAGAACGGTTGGCAGATGTGATGCATTAGGCTCGGGGTGTCGTGCCAGTGCTCTGTGGGTGTGCAGCAAAGCTGGAGACCGACGGCGTCCCGGGACGATAAAAAATGCGTTTGGGACGAGCCAAAATCATCCCCAGCACGCCTCCGGGACGGTTAAAATGGTTTCTCGGGACGGCGGTGTGAAAAAAAGTTAGTCTGGAGCCCTGATACGGTGGTGTTCCGACTCTCCCCCAGCCTGAAATGGAGGGGATGATGATGATGAGGAAGAATGTGAGAACTCAGTGAGATGTCAGATCATATTGGCTTCCACTGAGTGGGGAGAACTGAGATGTAGTACTTTCTCCCAAACTTGATTTTTATGAACTCCATCAATTATGCAATAAACGATGGGTTCCACTTCTCAGTCATAGTTGTCATACGTTGATAGTCCAGCTCATATGAAGCGTCATTCTGTGCTGTCAGTGTGTGCATGTGGCGTTTCAAAATAAGAGTCCTGAGGCCATGCCGAGCACGGCAGGATGGAGTTGTTCCTGCGTAGCGGGTCGCTCTGTGTTTGGGTGTAATACCTGCCTCCTCCTCTGGGAGTCTCGTTCGTGTCGCGCTCCATTGGGACTGATGAATGAGGGCTTTACACCGGGGAGGGCGGGGAGAGGCGGGGAGGGGGGGGGGAGATTTCTGGGTTGATAAACTGGAAGACGCCGCAGCAGCTGGACTGTGTGCTGCTCCGCCTCAGGCCACAGGCATTATGAGCCCCCCCCAGCCCTGTGTTTGGGGTGGGGGGGGGGGGGGTTTGAGAGCCATCTCACAGGATGTACTGTGCACTCACCCAGGTACAGTGTACAGGTGTGCGCTGACCTGAACCTGGCTGTCCCTCTCACTACCCCCCCCCCCCAAAACCCACAACTCCATAACCCTGCCCCCAGGGGGACAGAGGGGGTCGCAGGAAAGGCTCTTCAGGACTACCCTGATCTCTGTGACCTCGTCGCCACGGCAACTCTCCTGAAGAAACCAGAGCTGTTTACTTACCGATTACTTCACACACACACACACACACACCTGAACAGCTGATCCAAAAGGTACAGTACATCCAGGAAGACACCAGCTCAGCAAATACAAATGTCTGTTGGTTTTTCAGTGTCTTTTACAACTGGCATATATACAATAATAATGATAATAGATTACAACTGGCATATATACAATAATAATGATAATAGATTACATTCATGTGGTGTCCTCAAAAATTATTTGCACGTTTTATGAAGATCAACAAAGCTGTATAAAATAAAGTACAGATAATAAGCAATATTGTATTTTCAAAAAATTTGGTTCAAAAAAAGTTTCCCAAAAAGAAAGTGTTGCATTTATTCACACCCTGATAATTCTTTAAAACATAAAATCCAGACAGATCATTTTGCAGCGATGTTTGGGCCTACAGTACCAGTCACAAATTCCAAATGGGTGTGAAAATTGGATAGTAAAGTCAGTGAATGTAGAAACACAGCCTGTTACAGGTTTAATCCCCTTTAAAATGCCATTTTTCAGACGCGTTGTGTTCAGATTGAACTCATTTGAAGGTCACTTTGGGTTTGCTGTTCGTCTTTCTTTTGTGATGTGGCTTGTTTGAAAACAATGACTCAGTCCATTGAGGTAACATTATACATTGCAGGGGGAGGGGTGCAATTTAACCATATACTGTACTTTCACACTCTCTCGCACACGTAGACCACAACCTCACTGAGTACACACACACACACATGCACATACACAAACACACACAGACATGCGCACACACACACACACACACGCACACACATGCATGCACACACACACAAACAGAAACACACGCACACAGAAACGCACAAACATACGCACACTCACACGCGCACACACACACACAGACATGCATACACACACGCACACACACTCACACACACAAACACACTCGCGCACACACACACTCACACTCCCACACAGACACACACACACACACTGTGTGGGTGAATCGGGACACAGCCTCTGTACCTCAGAAACGCTCTGATGCTCTCTCTCTGAATCGGGGGGGGGGGTTCTCTTAAAGAGTCTTTATTTAGAAAGTGTCAGTTACGGAGGAGGCCCCTCATTTTGGGGAAGGGGAAGGGATGAGGAGGAGGAGGAGGAGGAGGAGGGGGAGGAGGAGGAGGAGGAGGAGGGGGAGGGGTCCGGTTTCTGGTTTCTGACGAATGACAGTGTAAAGGAAATGGGGCAGGGAGAGAGGTCAGGTTGAGAGAGCGCAGTTCCTGTCAGTCAGCAAACTCCAGGGCTGGGATTAGGGCTCAGCCCAGGGGAGGGGAGGGGGGGGGGGGCAGAGGAGGGGTGGAGAAGGGGTCCGGTTTCTCAGTTTGGGTCTGGGATACCTCACCACAGCAAAACACAACCAGCTGTGGAGCAGCCAGGACAGAGAGAGAGAGAGAGAGAGAGAGAGAGAGGGGGGGGGGAGGGGGAAGTATGTCATGCATGAGATCACGTTAGTGTGTGCGTTTGTTTGTGTATGTGTCTAGGATACATGCCTGCATGCCACGCACACATGTGCATGCATACATACCTGTGTGCATTTGAACCCATACGTGTGATGTCACATTGTAATAATTGTGCGAGACTTAATTTTCATGCAGCTTTTTGTTTCACGCACACACATCTGAACTTTTAATACTACGCTGATGTACATGCTAACGTGGGACTACAATAAACACCAACAGCAACAAAAACAGCATTTCTGCCTTTGTGCAATTAAGCTAATCGATGACTAAAGGCCACCAGTGAGAGGACCGTGAGACTTCGGGGCTAACAGATCAGAAGGCTGTGTAGGGGGTGGAACGCAGTTAAAGGACTTGGATTTGTGCGTTTCATAAAAATAATTTTAATCGAGGAGCAATGGGGAGGAATTTTTTTTTAAACCGTTTGTGTGTTTTAACTGTTTGTTTGTTCAGTTGGAATCCTCTCGGTGGAGTTCAGAATAGCCTGCGATTAAATAATAAAGGCAGTAATGCAGATGGAAATAAATTTCGTTTTGGAAAGCCAGAAGGGTGTGTGTGTGTGTGTGTGTGTGTGTGTGTGTGTGTGTGTGTGTGTGTGTGTGTGTGTGTGTGTGTGTGTGTGTGTGTGTGTGTGTGCGCGCGCGCGCCGCTGTGTGCATGCGTGTGTGTGTGCATGTGTGTGTGCGTCTGTGTCTATATCTGTGGGTGTGTGCGTGTGTGTGCGTGTGTGTCGGCATGTGTGTCTGTGTGTGAGTGTATCTGTGTGTCTGTGTGTGTGTGAGTATAAGTGCATAGTGTGTGTGTGTGTGTGTGTGTGTGTGTGCGCATGTGTGTCTGTATCTGTGTGTGTACGCGTGTGTGTGTGCGTGTGTGTGTCAGCATCGGTGTCTGTGTGTGCGTGTGTGTGTGTGTGTGTGTGTGTGTCTGTGTGTGTGTGTGAGTATAAGTGTATAGTGTGTGTATGTGTGTGTGTGCATGTGAGTGTGGTGTGTGTATAGTGTGTGAGTGTGTGTGTGTGCGTGCGTGTCTGTGCGCGTGCGTGTGTGTGTCTGCATGCGTGTGTGTGTGTGTGCGTGCGTGTCTGTGCGCGTGTGTGTGTGTGCGTGTCTGCGTGTATGCATGTATAGTGCATGTGTGTGTGCGTGCGTGTCTGTGCGCGTGCGTGTGTGTGTGTGTGTGTGTCTGCATGCGTGTGTGTCCGTGGAGCTCTGGGTGAACACAGCCGGCCTTTTTGAGGCAGTAAACAAGCGGCTCTTGGAGATGCTGGTGTGAACCTGAGAAGAGGGGCAGTCTGGGATAGCACCCAGATTCCTGATCTTGGAGGAAACGCCATGCTGGACACCACCAGAGGAGGTTCTGGGCGTTCTGATCTGTGTTCGGCTGGTAGAGGCCGGGGAAGGGACCTCACAGTCTTTTCGCTATTGTTTAGTTTTCCTTTTTTTTTTTTTTGGGCCCGTGACTCATTTGAAGGAAAAAATGTTAACGCTTGTGCCAGACCTGATGTAGAGAGAGATTTGATTCCAGGCATAAGCACACCACTGACATTGTGTTTCTTCAGCGTTTGTTCGGAGCGGAATCAAACAGGGACACGTACGCGAGGAGAAAATGGCGTCTTTCGTAATCTCACGATCTCTTCCAAACCACAGGAGCCTTTTTTTCTGAGACCCAGCGCTGAAAACCCCTTTTCGGCCGAGCGTTCCAACTGACATTACTCGCGCCCAGTATGCACACCAACGCCACGCATGTCTTCACTTGAAAGCACAAAATTTTCAGGGAGCAAAAACGCTGGAATCTAGACGTCTCGAGGGGTGGAGATCTCGGTTGAGAGAAGTTGTGACTTAAACGGACGAGGTCAGGGGTGTCCTGACTTATCCGAAAAGGGGCCGGTGTGGGTGCAGGTTTTTCGTGTTAGCCCAACACTCAAGACATGTGATTCTACCTCTCAAGGTCTTGACTGAAGACCCACAGTTAGTTAATTAGGTGAATCAGGTGTTGTAGTGCTGGGCTAAAGCAAAAAACCCGCACCCACACCAACCCTTTTTGGCTAATGTGGGACACCCCTTTGTAACCAAATGCAGCTGGGTTTTTACCCAAATGCCTAAACAACGTTTCACCGACTTTTATCCAAAAAAAAATGTTCAACGGGTTAACTCTCTTCCTTAAAATGTCACTGTTTTTAAAATTCACTTTCTAGTCTGGGTCAAAGTAAATGCTGGCACATCAAGACTGCACTGGAGAGGTCCCAGGCAGAACTTCATAAGAGTAATGATCTTGGGAGTCTCTTGTCCTGGAAAATTCTTGCGTCCAATTATAGAGACAAACTGCTCCCTTTCATGAAGACCCTAAAGAGCTAAATGGGTAAAGAGGAGGACTAGAGATAGAAAAGATACAAATCTCACTCTCGAGACGAGAGGGATCGAGGACTTGTACTGGAGCCAGTCAGTGAAGTCGAGCAGAACAAAGATCGCAAGAGCACTTCACTTAAAGGCTGCAAGAAGACTGTCTACAACCTTCAAGAGGAAGATGTAAGATTTTCCAAAGCCTGAATAAAGTGTTTCCTATAGTTTGAGAATGACAACTTTGCATTCAGGTGTGACGCATATGGAGGAGTTTTACCTTGGGCACGATATAGATCCTTTATGTGATGCTGTATGCTAGAGGCCCTGTTAGCATCTAAAGGTGCACACCTGAATTACCTGTATAGTCTCAAGGCAGACATCCCACTTCTCCTGGAAGTTCTGTGAGTCTCCTGCCTTGAAGCCGAGCTCTTGCAAGTCTGCAAATGGAATAAAACAAGCTCTCAAGGAGTACCTTTATGTTTTTTCTCCCGGTTCTCTCTTACTAAGACACTCAGGTTTTGCAAGCCGGTCCCCATCATCACTGATGTGCTTTGATGTCATCGTTACCCAGCACACCTTGCACGGCTCCCTAAATCCATCTGACCCTGTGGCATTGGCAGTGACACGCTGTGTTCCTGGGGTGTCCTAGGCCCACCCAGTTTTTGATTGGTGCACCCCAAAAAGGTTAGGGCTCATATGATTCCTGACACCCAGCCCCTACCCCTTGGTCTGTGATGGCAGTCCCAACCCACCCCTACCCTAAATTTCTCCAGTACACCAGACTTGAGGATGTTTAACTGAAGAAATTCAGATTAGGCACCTCCTTAAAATGGAAAAAACGCCACCGACATTAAAGCCGGATATTGTGCAGGTGTAGTGCTGTGTTTAGTGGTTTATGGGTCGTGTATAACCAACATGCCTTTGGTTATCCCCACAAAAGGCCACGGCCCAACTCCGTCTGGTTGAAAGGCTGAATTTACTAGAAGTTTTTAATTGATTTTATTTCTTCTGACAACCGAGGTTCACCAAAACGAGGGTGACCGAAGATTGATCTCTACGTCTTGATATGTTGACCCTCTTTGTCTGAACGGGAGCTAGCGAGTTACTGAAGGTGTTTGTGTAAACAAAAGGGGTTCCTGATAAACTGAATGCCCTTTTGTTCGAAGGCCATTTTGGGGGTTGTTTACGTAAACAGTTCCATTCTTTAGGAGACCGCTCACCCTTGGGCAGCCGATGGCTTAGAGGTAGAGAGGTCGACTGGCAACCAAAAGGTTCTCGTAACTGCTCCCCACGTATATACAGTATTATTTTTCATTGTAATTCCTGTACATTAGAGGTGGCTAGGGCTGCTGTTTGAATGGACAGTGTTGGACACAGCACCTGCTGGAAAAAAGAGAAAGGAAGTATGTGAAAGAGAGAAAGAGAGAGAGAAACAAATCAAGGAAAGGCTTACTGTTCACCGTGGATTAAAAGGCTCTTTCCAGCAGTAAAAACATATTCACTGCGTGCTTATGAGTTATGGAGGAAATGCTGATCTGTATCTTTTATGATGGTCAATGATCAAGTTAACAGAGAGCAGGAGAGAGCTAACTGAAAGCAGATATAGCGCAGACATGGTAAGCTTCAGTTTCAAAACAACATGATGGGCTCCAGCCCCCTTGCTCAGAGACAGCTGGGCAGAAATATCCTCATGTTAAACCATGCATTAAATAGAAAACATGTACAGTATATAATTATGTATCATATGATGCTCTGCTTTCATTGATGGATGAGGGTTTTCAGTTTTTACCGCATTTCACGATTTGAATTGTTTCCACAGTCACGTTAACCCTGTAAGGTGTGAGGTCGCAAATATGTGATTAGAATGTTCTTGACTGAACATTCTAATGCTGATGTAACAATCACTGCCGGTAACTGAAAGCGGTGGAGTTCTAGAACACTGACTTTGTTTAAAAATTCTTTATAAAAAAACCAAAGTGTTATCAACAGGACCCTGATGCCTGCATCATGTAGACAGCTACATAGAGGCGGAAAAAACAGTCGTTTTTTTTGTAAACTGTAAACAACAAAACCCGAAACAAGAAGGCCATTCTGCACAGAGAACACGATGAATGACTGCTCTGTTTCACCACCTGCCTGACCTTCCTTGTGATTTCATCTGTTTATATAATTTAATTACATTTTTTTTTCTTATCGCCGTTGGTTTACTTTTTCCTTTCATCATAGCGATAATTTCCAGATCTTATATACGTGAATGCTTCCTTATCGCACACGGTTTGCATTATTGTTGCATTTTGTGTTTAGCGGCGATGAGCAACAGAAAGGTCACGGTAAGAGTTGGCCCGCAGGTCGCTCGCTGGGGCCGACGATGCTGGGGGGCGCAGGCTGGCCATAGGGGAGACAGGTGATCCTGAGGGGGGGGGTGGCTTTCCGTTCTTTGGTGTTGACATTCTGAAGCTGCAGGGACGTGACTTTAAGAACGGCTTTCACACGACCCCCCCTGCCCCCCCCCCCCCCCCCCCACACACACACACACACATCCCACCCCCAATGCAGATGGGGCTGTTTACATCTAAAAGCCTATCTGTCACTGTCAGATTCACCTGACCTGGTGTTTTTATTGCGGGGAGGGGGGGGGGGGGGATTTGTTGGGGGCGGTAAATCATTGATTGGCTGACTGGCTGGCTATAGTGGCCTGATTATTATTTCACTAAAAAAAAAAATTTTGTAAAGTTTTGAAGTGAATCCAAGTGAAGGATCTCTGACAGACAAGAGCTCACCTGTCACACATTATTCTGTTCTTACCTTTTCCAAGTCACGTCAGCGGAACGTTCATCGCGTCCGTCTGTCCCCCCCTCCCCCTCCATCCCCCCCCCCCCCCAGAAATTCATTCAGCCTCAGAAACCGTCTCCCTCCCGCGCAGAAACCAATTTCTCCAGCGGCGTGTGATTGACAGGCGGCCCTGAGCAGTGCAAATGGAGAGAAGCGCTAACGTGGAGGCGATAACGCGGGAACAAAGAAAAGAGAGGAAGAGAGCGTAGAAGAGTGGGGGGGGGGGAAGAAAGCAGTCTCGGCTGATGGGCAATCCCCCCCCCCACTCAATTCTATGATGCTTTTCATAAACGCACTCAGAGGACAAATGGGGGAAACGTGAAATAACCTGTCAGAACGTCTCGTAGGAAAATTTCTCGTTGCCAGAAAGATCCGCGGCTTGCACCCAGGGCCGGTCGGTCTGCGTGTCACGTTTTAATTGGCTCTTTTACCGACTGGAGAAGCAATACATTGCATTACAGGCAGACGCTCTTATCCAGAGCGACTTACACTGTATCCAGTTATACAGCTGGATATATACTGGAGCGGAAGGTTAAGTACCTTGCTCAAGGGTACAACGGCAGTGTCCTGTCGGGGAATCGAACCTGTGACCTTTAGGTTACGAGACCAACTCCTTACCCGCTATACTACACTGCCGCTCCAGGAGAAGTGGTGAAGCAGGAGGCCGCTCGAGGCCTGCACTGCGGGTACAGCCTGAAGCCTCATCTCCACAGGCCCCAGAGCAGAGAGGAGCCTGTCTGTTCTCCGCAGCCGATTAAGCCATAATAAATAAACGCCTCCCCACTCCCCACGCCAGCCGCCCCCCCCCCCCGAAGGCCTGGGTCAATGCCCCGGTCAGCGCAATTACAGTACAGTATCTGGACTGGGTAAAATAATACACTAATACAGCCATTTACCTTGACCTGAACTCTAGATAAATCTCTAGAGAGACTGCAAGGGTGGGGGAAAAAAAAACAAAAAACGAGAGGGAAATTTATCTGGCCGTGTACCATTTACGTCCTGTTCCGTGTGTGTCTGCTTTACGTCCAAGCCCCCCCCCCCCGACCCCCACTCCACCCCCCCACCCCCACCCCCAGGTCTGGGGGTCTGGCAGTGCTCTGAGACTCAACCCTGGTGAATTCCATGTGATGGTTCAGTTGGAGCAGATTTGGATCGGACTCACGTTCCTCATAAAATAACCGGTGAGAACAGAGACCTGCCCTTTAAGAAGAGAAACCTGCCCTTTAAGAAGAGAAACCTGCCCTGTGAGAGAGTGAGTGAGCGAGCGAGCAAATGAATGAATATAGGATATTAGCCGGACGCTAGTTCCTCTTCATTTAAGCTGTAGTGGCAGACCTGCGATGGCCCTCCTCCCCGTCTGGCCGACCCGTGAGCACCTTCTTCTCCTTCCAAACAAAAGAAACACAATAAAAAAGAGGGTGGACGCGACTGAGCGCGCTCAGACGAGCTCGGTAGCCGGGCCTTGCGTTTCCCGGTGAACGGAGGACTCCTCTCCAGCACAGCCCACTTCCTGTCATTGTTCCTGGGTGGCATGCCCCACACAGTCCCTTCCCGCTCCTCAGGATCTTCAGCTCTAATTGTTGATTTTACTTCACTTTTATTTTCTCTTCCTTCCTCCTGTTCCCCCCTCCTTCCCTCCCTCCTTCCCTCCCTCAGATTAAAGGTACACTTTGCCCCCCTTACACACCAGGCGATCAGAGGAGGAAGTGAACGGTAGGAGCCAACTGTTAAAAGTTAAAGCTGTGTTCTGTGTCCTGATAAGTGGTGTCTTAATTTTTCTTTAAGCCAGAGGTAACCAGCCCTGTTCCTGGAGGTCTGCCATCCTATAGGTTTTCACTCCAACTCTGACAAGCACATCTCATTCATCAGCTAGAGCAGGGGTGCCCAACCCTGCTCCTGGAGATCTACCATCCTGTAGGTTTTCACTCCAACCCTAACAAAGCACAGCTTGTATAACAGATAGAAGCAGGGCTGCTTAACCCTGTTCCTGGAGACCTACCATCCTGTAGGTTTTCACTCCAACCCTAACAAAGCACAGCTTGTATAACAGATAGAAGCAGGGCTGCTTAACCCTGTTCCTGGAGATCTACCATCCTGTAGGTTTTCACACCAGCCCTAAAAAAGCACAGCTTGTTCAACAGCTACAGCAGGGCAGCTTAACTCTGTTTCTGGAGATCTACCGCCCTGAGGGTTTTCCCTCCAGTCCTAACATAGAGCGCGATGGTATTCAAGGCTAGGCTTGACACGGTACTGGACATGCTGTAGTTTTATGTTCTTTTACTTGGCTATTTGTTTCTTTGATGATTTATTAACTTTCACTTATTATTTGTCTTGTTTTATTGTTTTTTTAAAAAAAAGTAATTCTGTTTATTTTGCTGCTTTATTGCTTTTTATTGGGTTTTATTTTTTCTTTATTGATTGATCATTTTTATTGATTGTTTGATGCTTTATATTTATGGTTTACTTATTTTTATTGTTTGTCGATGCTATTTATATTGCCATTTATTTCAAATTTTAAAAAGGAAAAGGAATGACGAGCCAAGTTGGGCTGAATGGCCTTTTGTCGTCATCACTTTTTATCGTTCTGTCTAAAGCACCCCTCATTCAACAGCACGAGGTCTTTGCTGAGCCAAATTTTGGTTGAAATGAAACCCTACAGGATGGTAGATCTCCAGGAACAGGGTTGGTTACCGCAGCTTTTAGCTAACACGTAGAACCCAAGGTTTCAGTTCCTATTAAAGTATCTAATTACAACGCAGTGTGTCATTGGGGGAACTTCTTATACATCTTATACATAGCTGCAGTATTACTGACTCTGAAGTAATGCTGCAGCTATCACAGAGAATAAATCTGTTGGTTTCACACTCCCAAGTATTGGGGGGGGGGGGGGGGTATGCTGCAGTGATGCCTTCTGCTTAACCTTACCTCTCTGGCCACTGATGAGGGGGGGGGGGGGGGGGGGCTATGGAGGAGAACCATTCTTTCAGCCAGGTACCCGTGGGAACGTGGGGGAACCCGGGGGAACCCAGGCTCGGTCCTGTGGAACCTCTGTGTGCTGGGCTTCACTCCTGTTCTTATTCAAACCAGCGTAATTGAAAACACGCATTCAACTGCTTCCTTCCATGAGATTGTTTTTAATGGACTCTTTTAACAGACTGAAAGGTTTGGCTCGTTGCCGTTGCGTTCACTTTCCACAGATAGGCGTTAACTTTTTAAATTTCAGAAGTAGCCTGCCCGCCCTTTCTGTGTGTGTGTGTGTGGAGGAGCTTCTGTTCCCCGTGACTCATCGTGTTAATAAATCACAAAATTAATCAATTCTTCAGACGAGCAAACATGGCTGTTTTGCAAAAGAAAATGGCTGACCTCATCACATTAGTCTGATCCCACTGAAATGTGAAAATCCCTCAAAAACAGGCCAAACAGATGAGACGGAATGACACAGAATAAGACCTTGGGGATCTTTGTAACCGGTTAATTACAAATTAATTGAGCTAAAGAACAATTTAACAGCACATTAGACTTGAGGAACTGTCTTTTGGAGAGAAAAAAAAAGCACCAGGATACTACACTGTGTGACTCCCCAGTGTTAAGATTGGCCAGCTCTGCTCCAGAGCAAATTAAGATGAGAAGGAGAGCCCATTAATAAGGCTGCCACGGTAACCTGGAGACAGCACAGTGAAGTCCACAGGGATTCTGGGTAATTGGACCTAATTGCATTTATTGTATGTATGCGGGCGGCAGTGTAGCATAATGAGTAAGGAACTGGTCTTGTAACCTAAAGTTCAGAGGTTCGATTCCTGGGTTGGACACTGCCGTTGTACCCTTGTGCAGGGTACTTAACCTGCATTGCTTCAGTATATATCCAGCTGTATACATGGAAGCAATGCTATGTAAAAAAGTTGTGTAAGTCGCTCTGGACAAGAGCGTCTGCTAAATGCCTGTAATGTAATGGTAATGCTATGTTTCCAATTCTGTTCCACCAGACGAGGAGATGGCAGCATCGACAGGTCCATCGCACCTAGAGGTCACGGGCCAAGTACCCAACAAATTCCCCAAGCCGCCGCCGCCGCCGCCACCTCGTCATCCTCCATTACTGCCCCCATCTGCATATTCTGTCCTTCCTGTCTCCGCGAAAAAATGGATCGACCGGTCCTGTTGGGACTTGAGTGGCAGCTCTCAAAAGGTGGGTTCTTCTCCCAGAAACACACACACACACACACACACACACACACACCAGACCAGACCAGGGTGGAAAGCAAAGGGAGACCGAACCAGGTGCTCTCTGAGAAGAGTAAATTTGGGACAGAAACGTTGATCGCCCTGCTTGGAAGGATGGGTGCGTGTTTGGGAACTGCGAGATCGTGTTTTTGTTTTCGCAGGTGGCTTCACGTTAGAACAAATGGGGGGAAGCGATTAATGCCGTCTCTACCGACGCTGCAATCAAACGATGGGCCACATCTCCAGAAAAACCCCGTTCTGGAAACGGTTATTTAAAAAAAAAAAAAAAGACTGGCCAGATGGGCTTCGCTTTAAAAGAATGCACTAAGCAATGGAAAATTTGACCTGCTATTTTCTCTGCGCTCCCTGTTTATACGTGAAACCAAAACACTGAGATTCACAGAATTTCCAGCGCAAGGCGTTTTCTGGTCCGAGCCATTTGGCGTGAAGTCCACGTTACGCGCTCGGAACGCCCAGCAGGGATTTTACGAAAAAAAAATGCCGTTGGGTGGAGGGTACTGTGGCCCACGCTAAAGAAAGCAGGCCTCAGAAAATGCCAGCTTTACGCCAGCCCGAATAAACAATCTGAAGTTCCAAATTAATTTCAGCACGAACGCGATTGTTCGCCAAAGTGTCACGGGCAGCAGAATCGCACTTCCTCCACAAGTTATGGAAAGAAATATTGTCATAAATGGACCACAATCTGATCGCAATGCTTGCAGTATGTTGGTAAGGGGTTAGATTATAAAGTATAATTTCCCACATGTCCCTATAGACATTCCCATAGAATATTGCAGCATGACATTTGCTGTTCTAAAAACGAGGCATTGACGGATTCCGTCCATTCAGGCAAATTCAGGTGGAAAGGCAAAATTTGGATGGCAGGTCTGAAGCTGTTCCAAAGGACTAGACCAGTAGACCATACAGAGTTACGGTCGAGACAGAGGGCGTAAACAATTATCACACTCTTTTCAAAGTAAGGAAGGAAGAGAAGGAAATACTAGCTCAGCGGTTATGATGCAGGGTTTTCACCCTTGGTAAATTAAGTCACGTCTTAGCTGGCTGAGTTTTTAAAAGTTTCCGTTTCAAAAAAAAACAAAAAAAAACAAACAAACAAAAAAAAAAAACTGTCATTTTAAAATGTAGCAGCTGACCTCTCACTTCACTGACGCCTCTCAGCGTGCTTCTCACTGGCAGCGCAATGAAACCCAAGCCTTTTGAAATTCAGTTGCTTGCAGAACAGGCTCGTTAAAAAAAAAAATGTGGAAATGTGTTGCTAAGAAACCTATGGGTATAGTGGCGGGTGTGAGCAACTGTGGTTGCCGTGGTGAATAAGTCAGGGCCTTCGGTACTGTACATCAAGCCGACTATTTTCGATCCGAGGGGTCATCTGGACCCGTCCAGCCAATGTAATCGTGTCCCTGGGTCACCTGGACCCGTCCAGCCAATGTAATCGCGTCCCTGGGTCACCTGGACCCGTCCAGCCAATGTAATCGCGTCCCTGGGTCACCTGGACCCGTCCAGCCAATGTAATCGCGTCCCTGGGTCACCTGGACCCGTCCAGCCAATGTAATCGCATCCCTGAAAGTAAATGGGCGATGACAGGATAAATAACCATGCTAATATAAACATAGAATCCTGAACCCTAGTTGGGCAATCCTCAGCCAATCAGAAACGAGATTAGCTAATGTAATGAAATGAGTGGCAGTTAGACCAGTTTTTGTCTGTTATTGGAAAAACTGAACGTGAGCAGCTGTTACCAAATTTAAAAAAATAAATCCTACTGTACCGAGGTATTCTTCTCCCGTATAACTAACCGAAGGACATGTCAGGACTGAGCAGATTAGTGTAATGTACCCATCCTGAATGATACCAAAAAAAAAAAAAAAAAACTTGTCTCAAGTTTCTGCTTGTTTGGGAATAGATGTGAGATTATACAGCCCTGGTGGGCTAAGGACACATCGCTCATCTGTTACACTTCATCCGTTTCACCTCACAAAAAGGTGTACTGGTAAAAAAAAAAAACTAAAAAAAAAAACAAAGATGGCTGCTCTGGGAAAATATAATGGCAGTGGAGTTAATCCAGCCCTCCAGCACAATCCATACATAATGGATTATTTGTATTGTCATTGCGGGGTTAATTAGTCTAGATTGCCCCTATGAATAAGTTGCCGTTGCATCCGTGTGGCACAAAACTGGAGCTGATCCAGCACGATTGAACGGAAAAGACCGGACATATTTAGCAAAAATAAAAATAAAAAAAACAAAGTGAACAGAGCAAATTCTGCAGTGTCACGCTGTCCCATTGGCTGGCTTCCAGACATTAGAAACAAATTAAAACTTACTTTGATTGGCTCACAAATGACCTCCCCTGAGTGTCCAATTGCTGTGCAGCAAGGAATATAACTGCTTTGTGGAAAAAATACCAATTTTTAGGCAAATATTCTAGTGTAAAATCAAAGGTTTCAGGCAGTTAACTTGTAAGGGTGATATAGTCACATGCACACAAAAAGGACCAGGGAAGGCAATAATTTATGTTACTCTTAGGCGTAGAGAGTTATATTCTTAATCCTCAGATTAGTCAAAAAGTTGTAATCCGTAAAATATCTTAACTTATATAACAGGGTATTGCTGACATCCAAATGGCGATTCCTTGGGGTAAAAAAAGTTCAGTGGATATTTTATTAGATATCAACATTCCCCTTTCCTTTAGTAAAAAAAAATCAAGTTTCTTGTGTTGTTCCAGAAAATCTGCAGATACTTGAGGTAAAACTTTTGAATAATAACCAGATGCAGATAGGTCTGTTTGGTGCTCTACAAAAAATCTGTGTAGAACTTAAAATGCAGGTGTACACCACTGCAGGATGTAGATATTCTTACATTTTTTACTAAATGGAAAAAAATAACCATAAAGAATATGTTAATTCTTTAAAACTACTGTTCTACAAGGGACACAGATTGCACACACAGTGAAAAGCAATCCACTGCCGATAGTTGAAACACTAAAAGTCGAAGTTCAATTTAGATTTCATGAGTTTTGCTGAAATAATTTCATTATTAGTTCAAATAAAACTATTGGGTGATCACGTATGTATTTCTTATGAAAAATATTTGTAACTTGATAAGGCTGTTTTTACAAACGACGAGTTGATTGAAATTAAAGAATGTGCCATAAGTGAAGGAGGAGTAAAGTGTGAGAACATGATATAATTTAAGTTTGCGAGGGGGGCTAAGTCATATGATCTGGGAAATAACCGCAACAAACAAGATAACAAATACACATGAGAATAACCTCTACCCTTCTATAGGCTATCTACCTAAGAAGGATGAAATTGTATCTGGATAAAGAAAATAATGTCACTATAATCAAAAGAAAGACGTCAAACACGACCTAAGATGTAATGCGTACAATTCGGATGGAAAGTACTATTACATAGAGCCTGTAAAGATCGTTATCCAAGAGAAAAGTAAAAAAAAATATATATGATGGAACAACTGAGTTTGAAACAAATGGACACAAACCATCGAAGTGGGAAGTAATACGGATGACCTGTAGGTGGCGCCAGTACACCAACTTGCCCTTGTTTTGATGCTAAAGAATTGGTTAAAAGCAGCCAGGAATTTGGTGCCCGGCGAAATCAGAACAAGTAGCCAACTGGAAAAAAAAAATAGGCCGCTATGATCGAGCTCCCAAATGCCGACTTTCTAAAAACGAATGTGGGTGTACTTCATGTGTTTAAAACTAAGTTTTTTCCCCGTTTTCAGTAAGATTTAGCAAAAAAAATCTAGGTAAGTAGCGACACGTGTACCAGTGTAGCTCTTTACTCGATTTTAAAAAAAGTAAACACAGTACACCTTTTTGGCACAGCACCTGTGCTACAGATTGCAGTTTTCAATTAGTTTACCAAATTACAAAAGCAAACGGTCGACATGCGCTAGTTTTTAGAACAGGGACACATTTGCTGGATAGTTTTAAAACATGTCTCACTGCACATCACAACAAGAATGGCCATTTGGATTAGGCGCCTTGTGTAAAACTCTCAGCCTAGACAGCAGTGCAGAAAACTTATTGTTTCTTGCGGTGCCTGTTCATTAAACGTGTTGCACGTGCGCGCATGCATAACGCATTTAAATGTATACCTGGTTCATTTTTAGAAATGTGTGGAAATTTCAGAAATAAGAGGTGGACTGGGGACTAGTTATTTGACACAGAAAACTGGGGTCTGTCGTGCGTATGTTTCGTAAAATGTGAAAATGCAACAAAATGTTCCATTAAAAGTGTACTGCATGCTATATATTAAGGATAGAGAATGGGGCAACTACTGGAGAATGTCTGATACCGTACCTTTAGGATACCTTTCGCCATAAACGCTTGATTTTCATTTCAGCCTCCAGTTATACTGTTCGTGTGATGACTGAAACGGACGATTACATGTTTCAAATACGGTGTTTAGTAAAATCATATCTGCCGTCCGCTGTTAGTTGTTACGCGAGGATTAAGTGGTCCAGTGTATAAGCAGTGAATGGTTTTTATTATTTTATTTTTTTACATTTGTAATTTAGCTGAAGTTTTAGCTAGTCAACTCTGTTTTTTCTTAGCTCGTGCTGGATCGCCCCGAGGCAATTCCTCCATTTCGGCCTTTCCAGTCTGTGGCACTAAAAATATATATTTTGGTGAGTCCACAGTTTGCTTGTAATTGGTTTACATCCACCGCACAACTCAGCCACGCTCGTTCGAGGAATTCTCATAAGCTTTTAATTAACCAGGAACATACCTATGTAATGAGATCTACTGAAGCAGATAAAATGAAAATGTTAAATGATATGTTTACTAGAGACACCCCTACCCTCGTAGGCCTCTCTCACAAGTATTTACCCCATTTGTTGAAACTTCGTCGATGCTGACGCCCAGTTATTGGGTATGCGACGGCGCCCAGACTGTTAATCACACTAATGCAAATTAGTTTTTTTGGCCTACTACTTTCGGTCACAATGGCACAGATAGCTTCAAAAATAGCACAGATATCCCCCCAGCCCCTGCTAATTTAAGCACCGTAAACGTGACTCCTGTTCACTAAAGACGTAATATTAAAATAGTTGGCCAACTCGACGAATGAAACCGAGGCTCCGTTTGGTATGGCAGGCCCATTTATATAGATCTATTTGCAACGAAAAAAGTATTTCTTTTAATTTGGGTATTTTTACGTAAATTTCCACCATTAACATTTCAAATATTATCCGATACACTCTCCGAATACCATTCACACGGAACAAAGGCAAGAGTAAAAAATCTAATCATTTTATTCGGTGAAACTGTACAGATACAAACGAGGTCTCTTACTGTATTAAAAAAATCAAGTAAAAAAACAGCAAGATTTTTTTTTTTATAAATACATATATTCATTTGGGGGAAAAAGTGAAGAATATTTACAAATTATGAATAATGTAGTAGCTTGCATATTTGTACAGCTATACACATGCATATTATACTACCCCAATTCGAAAGAAAAAAAAACCCGGCCGTTCTTCGTGGAACAGAAGAATGCATGATTGTCGAAGGGTGGCTGCAGAAGTCACACATATTACGAAATCAAACAAAATTTGAAGACATAAAATAAAGTGATAAGGCAAACATTTCCTGCGTACAAATAAAACAATACTGGAAGGGAGTTTTCTGAAAATTCATAACATGAGAAAAGTTTTAAAGTAGGCTATGGCACGCAAAAAAATAATAAAACAAGTTTATATCAAATTGTGCACTTCATATGCAGTTGCAAACGGGGGAAATGACTAACCAAAGACAGGTTGATATAAAACGGTGTATTTTACCATAGACAGCAGACAAGGAATGCAGTCTTTGATGAGGAGAATATAGAAAAGTTATCGGTGTGTATTAAACGGGACGCAGTAATTTAAAAAACTGGAGCAGCAGACGAATGTTTCCATAGAACGGTCGCATTATTGGAGAAAAAAACAACAACGAACGAAAGTAGTGTCGAGGTTTTTACAATTTTTTTTTATAAAATACAACGGAGAAACAAAACTAGTATGGTGATTCAACAGTTCAAATGAGAATGATTTTCTGAAATGTTCCATATTAAAGTAAGGACCCCTTCAAGGAAGAAAAAAAAAAAAGCAATGGATCAATGGCTCAGCAACAACCAACGAGAATGGAAAAGGTTTGTTCATGAGTAGAAGTTAACCTGATTAATAAAATCTCGTGTGGAGAGAGGGGCAGCACTGAGCTCAGTTAAAATTCCAAAAAAAAGTCTAGATTTAAGTATCAATTCCAGTTTGTAAAGCCGTAGGACTTTTTCATTTTCTCCGTCCGGACATCCCATTTCCCCCCCCTCCCCCGACACAGTGCCCCTCTCCAGAAGTTCATACAGTCGTCTCGCCCTGGTTGCTGTTGCTGAGCCTCTTGTAGAACCTTCGCCACGACTGCAGCGTCTTCCCCGACCATATCCAGAAGCCCGAGGTGATGCCCACGATCATGGTCATCAGGTACTTGATCATGAAGACGGTGAAGTCGGGCGTCATGGGCGCGAAGTTGTTGACGGGGCAGGGCACGGCGAAGCGCTTGCAGGTCTGCATGTGCCAGGTCCTCTCCCACTGCTCGCGGAAGGCCTGCTCGTAGAAGTAGCAGGCGATGACGATGGTGGCGGGCACCGTGTACAGCACGCTGAAGACGCCGATGCGCACCATCAGCTTCTCCAGCTTCTCCGTCTTGGTGCCGTCGTGCTTCATGATGGTGCGGATGCGAAAGAGCGACACGAACCCCGCCAGCAGGAAGGAGGTGCCGATGAAGAGGTAGACGAAGAGCGGCGCCAGCACGAAGCCGCGCAGCGAGTCCACGCTGTAGATGCCCACGTAGCACACGCCCGTCAGCAGGTCGCCGTCCACCTGCCCCATGGCCAGGATGGTGATGGTCTTGACCGCGGGCACTGCCCACGCCGCCAGGTGGAAGTACTGCGAGTTGGCCTCGATGGCCTCGTGGCCCCACTTCATGCCCGCCGACAGGAACCAGGTGAGCGACAGGATCACCCACCAGATGGAGCTGGCCATGCCGAAGAAGTAGAGGATCATGAAGAGGATGGTGCAGCCTTCCTTCTTGGTGCCCTGGGCCACTGTCTTGTAGCCGTCCGGGTTGAGCCCGTCGATGCACACCACCTTGTCCTCCAGGAGGAAGCCAGCCGCGTAGGCCACCGCCACCATGAAGTAGCAGCCCGAGAGGAAGATGATGGGCCGCTCGGGGTAGCGGAAGCGGCGCATGTCCACCAGGTACGTCAGCACCGTGAACAGGGTGCTCACGCAGCACAGGATGGACCAGATGCCCACCCACAGCCGGCCGAACTTCACCTCCTCCTCGCGGAAGTACATCAGGCCGTTGGGCTTGGCTGGCTCACAGGGGGCTCCGCAGTCCTTGACGCCCATGAAGTAGTAGTTGAGGTAGGCGGGCACCTCCAGCTGCAGCGGGCAGGAGAAGGGCTGGTTGGGCCGCCCCACGTGCGGAGGGGGCAGCGTTATGAGCTCGGGGACGTACGGCGTCGGGTACGAGGTGGGGCTGCCGGTGTCCGAAGTGTTCTGGCCCACGCAGATTTCGCCGGCGCCGTGCACGGGGAAGTTCTCGCAGCGGAGCCGCTCGGGCCACTGGAAGCCGAACTTGTTCATCAGCGCCTCGCAGCCCTGACGCGCGCGCTCGCACAAAGAGCGGCAGGGCGGAATGGCTTGCTCGAGCACCGTGCACACCGGCGCATACATCGAGCACAGGAAAAACTTTAAGTCCATCGAACACTGCACTTTCACGAGCGGGTAGAACTGGTGGACCTCCAGCCCGGCGTCTTCCTGATTGGTGTGGCCCAGGAGGTTCGGCATGATGGTCTGATTGTACGCGATGTCGGTACAGAGCGGGATGGATATAGGCTGACAAAAGCCGTGCTCGGGTATAGAGATGCCCTTCTCTCCTTGGTACTGACCCGAGCACGACGGGAGCGACAGGCACGCGATCGCCAAAACGCAGCCAGTTGTCCAAACCCAATCCCAGGTTTTTAAAATTGCCATAGTGAATCAAATGGACAGAGGGCACACAAAAACGCTAAATATTACCTCGCAGAAGACCCACAAGGCGCATTAACGGGGCAGTGTCTTAAAAAGAAATGGCTGGATGCTTTCTTTCACCCGCTCCCAGCCAAGTCCTTCAAATTAGCTAGAATAAATGGTTGCAAATGTCCTCCACGGCTTTGGTTTCTTCTCGTGCTTGCTTTTCACCAGTTCATACTAATGTCGCGCGACAGCATTCACCTCCAGCTCGCGTTACAAAAAATAAACCGCAACAGGATTTTAAAAACTCCCATCGATTTAAAAAAAGGAAGAGCAGATGCAGTTATAGTTACTTGCCCGAGCCCTTTCGTCGATTTTCAAAAAGAAGGAATATTACATGAAATCCTTTAAAAAAAAAAAAAAAAATCCAGATTCCGAGCTAGAAAAAGGAGGGGGTCTGGGTTGTTCCTCAGTCCCGTAGCCAGTGTCCGTTTTCACTCCCAAATTTGATCATGGATTGAAAATAAGTTAGTCCAGATCTGTCTACGTGACAAAGTTCGCTCTCTCGACTCCAAATCCGTTTCCAAGATCCGCTGTGTTCGAAGATAATTTATTTTTCTCCCAATCGGCAACATAAAACTGCATATCCCATTAGGCTACTTTTCTAATTACTGGATAGCTACACGTTAAAATACCGATGTTCTTCTTGGCATTTCATCTTGCTACCATTTAAAAAACAAAAACCTTTTAAGTCCTTGTGCAGTAAATCGGCGATCTAAAACTTTTGCATTCCCCAGAACTGTTGCTCATTTGTACCATAAACCATTTGTCTCCACTGCCTGTTCTGTCCTCTTACTAACCACGACGCCGACTTGCTTGTGACTGAAAAGTTTAGTCCGAGACACAGCACACACAATAATGTTACGTCGGTTTCCAGGTACCCCTCATTCACTGCCGACTGTGCTGCTTAGTGGGGCGCCTGGAAACCACGATCTGTAGACCAATCGCATGATTTGTTTTCCTTAGCACCTTATCCCTGATTGGATACTGGGAGTAAAGGCAAAGAGGGCGGGGTGCCTTGAACTTTTTTCTTTTTTTAATCAGGCTACTTTAAAAAATTACGTCCACTGCATTCACTTTCGTTGTCCCCTAGTTTCTCTGTGCACTTTAGTCTTGTGTGATTGGGATTAAACATTTCCCGATCAGTAAGAATTGGTTGACAAATGAACATCAGAATTTGCCAGTGGATGGTTCTAACAATGGCTAAACGAATTTACATTTTTGTTGCAACGTAGCGCCACCGAACTACCATCAATCTGGACTCAGTGTGTGTGTGTGAGTGCGTGTGTGTGCGCGCGCGCGCGAGTGCATGCGTGCGTGCGTGCGCGTGTGTTTAGGCCGTTCGTTTTATTGCTGCAGTTGTTAAGAAGACGCAGCTGCTTACTTTATCCTTGGCGGGTGGTTTCACGGTCACTCCGAAGCAACGCCTCCACAACTTAACTCGAGTATGGGAATCCACCCTGGGAATCGATCACGAGTCGAGAGATACTCACACTTAATAGGCAGTGTAGCTGAAATATGCCGGGGGCACCAGGCTACGAACGTCAGCGCTTGTCTTGTCATTCCGTACTGACGTGACGAAGTCAGAATGGGATTTGTATTAATGTTAACTTTTATTAATTATTATTATGGTTAAGTAATGATCCTTCAAACGCGGTCCACTCATAACGGTCTTAAAGAATATGTCTGTCCTCTGTAGCAGTGTCTTCTTTTTTTATGTTGTAAATCTAATTTCCAGCGAATAATAAAAAGGAGGACCCGTTTGTTATTGGAATTAGACTACTGAAGAGTTGAATGTGGGAAAAAAAACACTCGAAAGTCCAAACAGTACAAAATGTAGTAGTAGCGATAATAATAATAATAATAATATACTTGGCTATCGGCCATCAGGCAGACAGAATACTATGACGTGGCCGTCTGTCACATTCCAGGGTTCTACTGGGATATAATTACTCTCAGGTATTCAGGTGTTGTCTTAGGAAGCTTTATTAGGTTGTCCCGTAACCCAATCAGAATCGAAATGAAAAGCAGGAAGCAATTCATGATGTCCTCTTAGCAGATAATCAAAGCGGAGAAGTAGCTGTGTTGACACCTGTGCATTTTAAGTAAGTTCATACACACAGGGCCTTACACACACATTAAAACAGATACCATGCGTGCATCTGAAAATTGTTTTCAAATGCAAGCAAAGTCAGTTGTTCTTTAAAAAGTGTCATGCACATAGCGAGGTGGACCCAGCCACCTCAGCGATAGCATAATGGCTGCATCTCCGGGGGCCTTAAATATGGAGTATTGTTTCATTTTAGCTTTAGCAGGCTGTACAGTGTAGGATTAAGATTTGACTGGTTCACATTTGCAGGGTTACATGGGGCTTTACTAACTTAATGCTGCGGAGATGAGCTGGGCCGATGCTGTCCCGCTAATGTATGGACCGCGTAACTCATTCTGTTTAAAACTGTCGGGGAAAATTACCCACACTGAGCTCTATTAAATATCCTCTTGCTTAACATTTTAGAGCCTTATATTATGCCCCCCCTTTTTTTCTCAGTTTATGTCTTAAGTGCCTTGGGTCAAGGCCATTAGAAATGCCAGTGATTTACTTCTGCAATAACAGTGATATTTATTATAATGTTTATAATTCGGAATTCGGACTGTCCTTCATAAATCCCAGGAGGTTTCTCGCAGTCTGTGAGCTACTGAAATAAAACTTTAAAAATGTCTTATTCATGCTTTGAGTCAGGGGGATGCCAAACTTAAAGCGAGAAGAAAAACAAATGAAAGCAGATTTTTTTTTGGGTGGGGGGGGGGGGGGGTAATTAAACTTAACATAGCTGTTAAGTATGTCCAGTATATCTGGTCATATTATATATATATATATATATATATACACCTTTTTTTTCCTTTTAAATAAACATCGTTGCCACCATTCACTCTTGGATGCTACATGAACCACAGACTGCCTTAAATTTGCACCCATTTGTTTTATAGTCCCTCTTATCTTGAGAAGCTTAAAACATTGGGCCTACGGTGATGTTAAATGAGCGCCAGTATAGATACAAAAAAGGCTCAATTCCAGTAGAACCGGAGTTGAACAGACAAGCACTTCTGCTCAGGTGTTAAATCAACTCTTACGGTTTTTGTCCGTTTGCTGTGACCAGACTGGGCTCATATAAATTCTGTTACAGTCGAATTAACACTGGACATTTTACTGTGTTGGGAATACAGCTTTTAAATATATTTTATTATAATTTTTTAAAAAATTGTTATTATTGAGTATAATATTCATAGTATGCATTCTGCACATCTGTCTGAGCCACTTGATATTTGCAGCAGTTTTTTTTAAAGTATACACCATATTCAAGGTCATATAAACTGTCCACCCTGTTTGTGATTCATATCCCTGTGATCTGTTGCTCTAATTTCTCCATGAGCTGCGAGAGTCCTGTGAGGTAGCTGCTGACAGTTTTGGCGCTCGGTGACCAAGCGATAGAATGTTCCGGGGTATCTTTAATTAATAGCGTGGCGCCCCCCCCATCCCCCCCCCCCCGCTCTTCCTCCACACCGTTTTCATTACCTTTCGTTAATTAAAGTAGCATTTTGCCGTTAGCCGCTCACACTAGCTTCACTTATTCTCAGACCTTAACCCTTTCATGCACGAATTACTACAGAACAGAGCAATCATTTTTGGAATTAAAAAAAAAAAAAAAAACTTTTAAGGACATGTGAAAGGATGCTGAAAATTTGTTGACTCCATGAGGGGCGACATAGCTCAGGAGGTAAGGTAAGAGCGGTTGTCTGGCAGTCGGAGGGTTGCCGGTTCGATCCCCCGCCTTGGGCGTGTCGAAGTGTCCCTGAGCAAGACACCTAACCCCTACTTGCTCCCAACGTGCTGATTGGTACCTTGCATGGCAGCCTTTCACTCTTTGTGTGTGTGTGTGTGTGTGTGTGTGTGTGAATGGGTGAATGAGAGGCATCAATTGTAAAGCGCTTTGGATAAAAGCGCTATATAAATGCAGTCCATTTACCATTTACCATGAAAACATAGGCCACACGTGCAGAATACATCTCTTAATGCATGAGGACCGCTCGAGTGGACTGAAGGTTATCCTTACACAGTATAAAAACTAGATTACATTTTTTTTGTTTAAAACATAACTTATAGTGCTCCTCGCGTCTTACCTAACAAGAAAATTTATATTTAACCTGCTCTGTTCTCTAGAAATAGAAAGGTTTCGCAGTTATACCAGAGGTGCTTTGAACGTTTCCTCCTCCACTCACCATTTTGACCTTCAGTGTGTCAAAACTATAAAAGCCAATCAAATGTATCAATATGGAGACACATCAAAGTTTAGGCAGAGGTCCAAAGGATCTGCCGTCAAGCAGTTTGAAGAGCAGAAGTGTTTTTGACTCTGTAAAAATAGCCTTTTTGGAAACCCATTTCCACTGTAGTGGACAGCGTGTGTGAAAGGTTTAAATGGAGGTATTGTGTTGGTGGGCTTTAATAGTGATTACATCACTGTATTGACAGCCAGACCCCACCTTAGAGCCACTGCGAAAAATATGCAAACGCATTCGCACATCTCGCGCACTTGGAAAGCAGGGAACATGGGTGTGGATATCTTGGATGTGGTCTTTTCAAGCGGTGCTAATTAAACTTTGAATAGAGGGGGTGTATCTCTTTAATGGCTGCCGTGATACAGTGGCTTATCTGGCAGCCATTTTGTTTTAATATATTTTGTTTTCATATCAAATAATTGTTACACATTTATGATTAAGCACAAAAGGTAGCAGTAACCTCTCAGGGAATTAACACTGTCACTTTCTTCTTCTTTTAAAAAAAAAATCCTTTAGAGTCTGGATTAATCTGTAATGGTCTGTTGCTGGTTTGTTGTGGTGGGTGTGTGTTCTGTTGCTTTGGGAGTAAACTGATATGTTGGGGACAATCTGCACTGGCTTTTTTAATGGCCAGAGTTGGGAGAGGTCTTCTTATTCTTTGATGGGAGCGGTCCTCATATGCATTTGGAGTGCTGGGAGTGGCCTTTTGTGATGGTGGAAGGCCGGTCGTGTTGGCCTGGCTCGTTGTTGTTGTTGTTGTTGTCGTTGGGAGCGCAGTTGCAGGAAATATTTTGATGCTCAACTCCCGCACCCACTTCAGTAGTGCTCTCCTGCGATTTTTTTTCTAAACTTGACGGTCCCCCGTGGAGACGAGCGGAACGTAGACCGGAGGTGCTGGAACACGGTCGCGTGTTTATACATCTCCGAATTTGACGTGCCGTGTGGGAGCGTTTTGTTCGGGGTTGAAAGCCAGCTATCAGACTGCGTGTCTGAAAAAGTTTAAACAGCAGTGGAAAGGCAGTTCTTTACCGTTTCCCTGGAGTCGACCCTGCTGTTTCAAAGAGGGCACAGAGCATCCACCTGCTTTCCTTTAACCCCTGGGCAGATGCCCTCACTTAAATTGTGCTGACATTAAAAAAAAAACATTTACACTTTTGCCACTTTTTATTAGCGGGTGCATAGTGCAGCTAAGTGAGTTTCTCCGGTTGTTTTTTTTTTTTTTTTTTTTACTGGTCCGACATATTTACAGGATGCTGCAATCAGCTGAAATAGGCCTACCGACGAGAAACCTGATGGAAGACTTCTGTCAGATGCGGCTTCAAGGAGTTAGCCGTTGGAAAGCTCGGGCCACATCACGCCAACAGCGCGCGAAGCTATCGCTGCGCGTTTCACAGCACGCCCTGCTTCAGAAAAAAAAAAACGAAACCAATCGATCAATTAATCATGACGCGGAGATCGCGAGCAAAGGCTAACGCCGCTCGCCTCATTGAATAACTTATTCTCAATCATGAATAAAAAATCTCGCCTCACTTCTGGAACTTCGCTTTAAAAATAGATCAGAGCGCTGAAGCTCGCGCGTGCGGTTTCTGCGTATGCAAATGAGCTGGGTGAAGGGAGACGAGTTCCGCTGTGGACCTCGGCATCAATCACGCGCAACCCTGAGCGGTTGCCGAGGAGACTGTTCCACGCGGCATTCTCATTCTGATCTTCTGGCCCGTCTTCTACTACCGCTGTATGTAACTCTCTCTTTCTTTTTTTTTAAGGTTGGGAGGGGGGTACTTATGCACAGCACCTTTGCTCTGAAGGCTTGCTTGTTACTCCTTAACTGGGAGAAGATCATTTGAGGGCTTTGAGTACCACAGTAAGCATGAAGATAATATGAAATTGTTTTGGATTTCATGCAAAAGGAAGATGAGAGGGAACAGCTTGACACATTGCACTCCATTGATCTCTGCACTATCAAAATATATTCTGAGTCTGTTGGACAGTCTCTCTATCACACATTTGGGCAGTTACCGAGGTATAGCCTCCATTTTCCCTGCTTTGTGCTGCATGATGATGTACAAGTGTCGGGGAAAATAGCCAATTTTTCCCTTTTGCGTTTTTGAACATTCAATATTTTGTTATATACCATATGTTTCAACAGGTGCTCATTTTACGCCCCACATATTTATGTGTAAAGTTTTATTCTTGTTTGTTCTGTTTAGCGCTGCTGACAATTGGTATCACAGTACAGCAGCATAAGCACACTGGCCTTTTCCTGTTTATCGGACGAGAGCCACTGCTTTCACCATAGCAATGCTGTGCCGTGAAACTGTGCTGTGAAATGGGGTCTGGATGTGTTTCCATTGGCCGGCAGTAGCGCACCGTGACTAGTTCTCGGAACTACATTTCGCTACCCTTTCCAGAGAGACCAAAAAAAAAAACAAGACCAGGTCAAAACCTAGTATGTGGCTGGACCTCTCCGGCCGACCGATGGTGTAACTTCATCACTCACTCGCTCTCTCAGTCAGTCAGTCACAGACATTCGCGTTTGTAGGGCTGGCCCCGCTGTTGCGGCCCAGCCAAAAAGGTACCAGGATTGGTCAAAAGCAAATCTTCCTGTCAGTCCGACAAGCATTTTTAAATACCCAGCTACAAATTAGTCGACGCATTGCAACTGGGAGACTTTGTGTACCTGTTTTTCATTTGTTACTAAATATATTGGTGGGGGGAGGGGAGGGGGGGCAGGGGGCTCCCAGTATAT
The DNA here is from genome assembly GCA_039654925.1 of Anguilla pacifica. Lineage (NCBI taxonomy): Eukaryota > Metazoa > Chordata > Actinopteri > Anguilliformes > Anguillidae > Anguilla > Anguilla pacifica. The sequence continues at coordinate 35,272,665 of CM077298.1, read as the reverse complement.
TCTCTCCCGAGCCTCAGAATTCATAGCTGCTACCCTGATTGGTGATTGGTGCAATCAGGGGTGGTTGAAGAGTAGGAAAGATGAAAACATGAAAAAAAAAAAAAACCCCAAAAAGTTTAAACACTGAGGTGATGCTCACAGGTGGGTAAGCACTCAACCCTGTTGTAGAACGAAAGCACTGCTGTAGATAATCAGAGTGGCTCTGATAACAGTTGAGCTCATTAATAATTACATTTATCCCCCCTAGACCCCATTAGTCAACTCTCCCCCCCCCCCCCCCCCCTCGCTGATGCGGATCTGAATAGCTTTAAGGATGGAAGCAGAACTAGAGGAAAGTGTGAAAGAGGGGCTGTAGAGATGTGTGTTATAACTAATTATGCTCAGCTATAATCTCATGCATTTAACACAACGTGGTAAAGTCCTTTTGGACCGAGGTGTGAATTGTGCTTGAAATCACTTTCCCCCGTTGACTGTTCTTCAGTGACAAGGATATATATTCACTTAAAGGGAAAATAGGAAATCCTTTTGTTTTGTTTTTCATAATGATGATTGAGTGCAAGCATAAATCACACAGCAATGTAATACTCTTTCCACAGGGAAGTGTTTTCAAAGATGTCAATATTTATTGGCAGTTCTGTGTCAGTAGATCTAATTAGTTATTTTATGCCGATGCTTTCGTTTATGCACTTTGTTACTGCAGATCGATGCTCGGAACAATTCCCTCACGCATGCAACACAATGCGAGCTGGTGTTTGAAGGCAGAAAACAAGATTCTGTGCTTGGACACTGGATTCAGTGAGTACTATCTGGTGTCAGTTTTTCTGTTGTAGCGTTCCCTTGCATATAATTAGACTACACTGCTTTGAAGGCCTCTGTTAAGGCAAAGAGTATGTACGGCATTCATGAGCTTAACGTGAGATTGAACCTCATAAATGGATCCATCTCTGAAACACCTCTCCATGCAATTACCAGCATAGTAACGGAGTGAAAGAAAACATTTCCTCACTGAACTGACTCTGTTGCCTGGGTAGTATTTATCAGAACAGTCCTAGTGAAGACTTTGTTGTGGAAACGTGCTGCAGAATGTGAAAGCAGTTTTTCAACGAAAAAACAAAACACAAGAGGTTAACACCATTGCCCGACATGTTCTTTTTTTTCTGGGTTTTTTCAAATTTGGAAAAATTCCGTCTCTGAGCCGTTGAAAGGGCGGGCCGAGCAGAGGCGAGGGGACGGCTCATAAATAAAAACGAGATGTTCGCCGTGACCTGCCGATTAATTGAGCCGCTCCTTTTTATTTTCTGTGAAACGGGTTAACAAGGTTAATGCACTCAGTGTGATTGAGGGGGGGTCTCGCCATGCTGGCCACTTGTCTGGGAGAGAGAGAGAGAGAGGGGATGATGACTTACTTATTAAACCTCATTTACTCTGTCCGTGGAGAAGGCTGGCTGATTTCCCTAGGGCTTTTTGTGCCCCCCCCCCCACCCCCCTCAGATTCTCCACTGCCCCCACCCCCAAAGGCACGTGTTCTAGCTACAAGCGCTCCATCCTAACCCACCCCAACATGCCACTTGTTGTTGAATTTCACCTTAAAGGTAGAGCACAGAGCATCACTAAAGTTTAACTTTTCTGGTATTGCCTACCCCATCCCCCCCGTCCCCGTCCCCCCCCATACATCGAATTGTGTTGTTAGTAAATAAGCAGGACTGCCCAACGTTGTGTGTGGCTGCTTGCTAGCTCAAGGGGAATATCCTGGCACGTGTTGCTCTTGTGGGTCCTATTTTTGAGAAACCGTGGGAAAAGGAATTGCTGATTCTGTGCATCGCTTCTATGTATAGCTTGGAATGATTTCCAAAATGTACAAAAAAAAAAAA
>CM077298.1:35240794-35258294 GCA_039654925.1 Anguilla pacifica | reverse complement strand
ATAGTGAGTGTGTGAGTGTGTGTGTATGTGTATAGTATGCGTGTGTGGTGTGTGTGTATAGTGAGTGTGTGTAGTGTGTGTGTGTGTGTATAGTATGCGTGTGTGGTGTGTGTGTATAGTGAGTGTGTGTAGTGTGTGTGTGTATAGTATGCGTGTGTGGTGTGTGTGTATAGTGAGTGTGTGTGTGTGTGTGCATCCTCAGGGCCTTGTCCCTCTCAGACGCGTGTGGTTGTGAGTCGAGCTGCAGACGGAGAGGCAGGCAGGCAGGGAGCCGGCAGGAATTCCACTCTTTATTTTTCTGTCTCCTGGTCTGACCCCGGGACCCTTGTCGTCTGTTTCACGTTTTGTGTTTTTTTTTTTTTTTTGCCAAGTTCCGTTTGTTCGAACGTCAGCTTTCTAGAACCCCCCCTTCACTGATCGGGCAGCTTGACCGGAAGAAAGAGGACCTCTGCGAAACCGGGATTGTTTCTCCATCGAACGACCGCACGTTTTTTTTTTTTTTTTTTTTTCTTTTTTGCAGCAGCGTCAGCGGTGGGTGCATGGGGGGGGAGGGGAGGGGGGGAGGGAGGGGCAGGCGAGCAGGATGGGAGGATGGAGAGGGATGAGTGTTGGGGGGGTGTGGGATGGGGAGGTTGGGAGGAAGGAGAGGGATGAGTGTAGGGGGGTGCGGGATGGGGAGGTTGGGAGGAAGGAGAGGGATGAGTGTGGGGGGTGGGGGGGGTGGGGGGGTGGGGAGTGCGGAGCAGAGAGGGTCAGGCCTGGGAGAGAGGAGTCTTGTTTTGACTTAATAAGCTCCCCAGTCCCGAACATGGAGATAAAAGAGGGATGAAAAGACATTTATATTCTGAAGCAGGCACCCACTCTCCAGCAGCTCATGTATTATTTATCTGTGATGTTCCCTCCTTCCCTTTGCCCCCCCCCCTCCACAAATCCCTCCTCCCTCTTCCCCTACACCACCCCCCCCCCCATTTCATTGTAACTTTTCAAATCCATGGTTACTTCTGTCCCTCTACACCCCACACGCACACACATGCACACACACACGCGCACACACACGCACGCACACACGCACTCACTCACGTATGTGCACACACACATACACACACACATTTACTCTCTCCCCTTATAACCCTCTTCCTCTCCTTCTCACCCTCTCTCTCTCTCTCTCTCTCTCTCTCTCTCTCTCTCTCCCCCTCTTTCTCTCTTTTTATTGTATTGATTCTCTGGGCTTCGTGTAAAGGATTATAATAAGAGTCTGTAAAGTTGTAATACAAAAAAAATCTTGTCTCAAAATCAGAATTAAAGGGGATTTCAAACAGTAATGTCAGGCAGCTTTCCTTCCCCTCTCTGTGGCCCTCATCCTCTCATTTTCTCCCTCAGTCTAACCTTCATCATGATCTCTCTCTCTGTCTCTGTCTCTCTTTCTCTCTATCTCTCCGTCTATCTATCTCTCTCTCTCTCACCATGTTTCTATTTTAATTTTTCTTTCTCTTCTTTTACGAAATCTGCAGTACGATTCCATGTAGTGGTAAATTTTAATGCTTGAACTATTGTAAGATTCATGCTTTACGCATTGTGCGATGAAGTATATTTTAAGATGGCAGATTATTAATCATGGAGATATTATGAAATATGAGAGGTATATTTGTGCGTGCTGCATTTTAAAAAAGGTGCATTCCACCAGAGGAATGTGAATTCCATCTCCTTGCCCTGACATCTGGTTCAGATTATCTTTTAAAGTTCTCATTAACTGCATTGCTTATGTTTTACATAATTTATTTCAAGCTCCAGTAATGGAATGTAGTAGGCTCAATCAGGTATGTGATGAACTGTCAGTGTGTGCGTGTGTGTGCGTGTGTGCCAGTGTGATGTATGTGTGTGTGTCTGTGTCAGTGTGTATGCATATGTGTGCATGTGTGTGTGTGTGTGTGCGCGTGTGTGCGTATGTGTTTGTGCTTGCGTGTGCGTGTGTGTGTGTTTGTGTGTGTGTATTAGTGCAAGAGAGAGAGTCTGAGTGTTGTGCGTGTTAGTGTGTGTGTGTAGAGGTGTGTTTGTGTTTGGTGTGTGTCAGTGTGTAGAGGTGTGTGTGTGTGTTGGAGTGTAGAGGTGTGTGTGTATGTGTTTTGGAGTGTAGAGGTGTGTGTGTGTGTGTGTGTGTGTGTGTGTGTGTGTGTGTGTTGGAGTGTAGAGGTGTGTGTTGGTGTGTAGAGGTGTGTGTGTGTGTGTGTGTGTGTGTGTGTTGGAGTGTAGAGGTGTGTGTGTGTGTGTGTGTTGGAGTGTAGAGGTGTGTGTGTATGTGTGTTGGAGTGTAGAGGTGTGTGTGTGTGTGTTGGAGTGTAGAGGTGTGTGTCGGTGTTTAGAGGTGTGTAGAGGTGTGTGTGTGTGTGTGTGTTGGAGTGTAGAGGTGTATGTATGTGTGTGTGTGTGTGTTGGAGTGTAGAGGTGTGTGTGTGTGTGTGTGTGTGTGTGTGTTGGAGTGTGTCGGTGTGTGTCGGTGTTTAGAGGTGTGTGTGTGTGTGTGTGTGTGTGTGTGTGTGTGTTGGAGTGTAGAGGTGTGTGTGTGTGTGTGTGTGTGTGTGTTGGAGTGTGTCTGTGTGTGTGTGTGTGTGTGTGTGTGTGTGTGTGTTGGAGTGTAGAGGTGTGTGTGTGTGTGTGTGTGTGTGTGTGTTGGAGTGTAGAGGTGTGTGTTGGTGTGTAGAGGTGTGTGTGTGTGTGTGTGTGTGTGTGTGTGTTGGTGTATACAGGTGTGTGTGTGTGTGTGTTGGAGTGTGTCGGTGTGTGTCGGTGTGTGTGTGTGTGTGTGTGTGTGTGTTGGAGTGTGTGGGTGTGTGTCGGTGTGTAGAGGTGTCAGTGTGCAGGCAGTGTGAGATGGGGAGAGGGAGCTCTCCTCTGGTCGCCCTGGTTACTCTCTGTAGCTGTTCTCCCTCACACTGCCACTGCTTACCTGGCATCCTGCAGCGCTAGGGTTACCATGGCAACGGTCACAGAAGTCTGACAGAAATCCATTGCGCTGCTTTTCTCCCCCGACAATTGCCTTCAACCCCCCCCCCCCCACCCCCCACCCCCCACCCCCCGGACTGCCACCCCCCCCCCCACCACCACCAACACCACAAACATCAACATCCCCGCTCCCCGCATCCTTAAAATTTCTGTTTCAGGGTGCGTCCCTCGCTCTCTTCCTCCTCTGTTCGGCTCCCAGTGGCCCCTGCCTCCCTCGCACCCGAGCTCCTGAGGAGGAGCGGCTTGGCGGAAAAGCACGTCGTCTCTGGACCCCGAATCCTGACGCAGTCGTCCCCCCCCCCCCCCCCCCCCCAGCGCCTCCAGTCTGTGTTTCCTGCTTCCTCTGGGCTCGTTGCTTCTCTCACGCGAACGGCTTCCGCGTCCAACCAGGAAACTCCGCTTGTGCTGCGCGGCCACGATGGACACCTCCACGCCTCCGCCGTCACCGTGACGATGACCAGTCCGCGGTTCCGAGCCCCTGCCCTCCTCACCCTGTTCCTGATGGGGTGTCCGGGTGTGTGTGTGTGTGTGTGTGTGGGGGGATGGGGATCTACAGTAAACCCATCGGGCCTCTGACAGCGAATCACTGAGAGGCTACAGTCTGAGAATGTTTCACAGTGGCCACACACGCGCGCGTGGTGGTGTGGCGTCCTCCAGGGACGTGAAGGGTCTGCAGTGTCAAACTGCCCTGCTCTTCCAGTCTGTAATAATAACCACAAGGCCATGCAATCCCCCCCATCTCCTCCACCCCCCCCCCCCCCCCACCCACCCTCCACAACGCTAGGGCACCTGGGAAGGCAGCCAAGGAAAGGAAAGTGGGATCATTTTTTTTTATAGGGCCCCCAAAATGTTAAGAGCCACGGCCCTGGGCATGGTGCCATCGAGTATCCTGCAGTTTGATAGGCTCTTTATCAACATGCTGATCTTCAGTTGTGAGCAGGGCTAAATTTATGCACTCGCAGCTCCCAAAATGAAGCATTTTCAGTCGTTTCACTGACTGTGACCTGTTGCATTTTGCTCTCTTCTTTGAGGGAGAATCAGTTCAGGACAGGAAATGGCCGTCTATAGCAGCACAGCAGACGCCGCTGGGTCGTGACAGTTTGTTTAGTCAGAGACCTCAGAGATTTTCGGCTTTGGAAGGCCATGTAGCTGTCTTGTATCTACGCATTTTTTAAAATCTATACAAGGTTTTAATAATACCAGATTGTTTTTTACCAGTGTCTCTGCAGTAACCCATTATTTCCTCTCTTTGGGTAATGCGTAATATCACACGTAACGTCGTAATGTGATAAATAATTGCTTGTTTTCACCGTGGCCCAGCGAATCTGTACGTCTGACTGAAGAGCAAACGCAGCAGCTCAAACGCACACACTACACACACACACACACGCACACACACGCACACACACACACACACACACACTCACACTCACACTCGCACTCACACACACACACACACACACACGCACACACTACACACTCACACTCACACACACACACACACACACACACACACACACACACACACACACACACGGGTTCGCCAAGTTGGCGAACGGTGCTGGCAAAAACGTTTCAGCTCGTTTTTTTTTAAATCGTACGAAGGCCTCGGGGACGTCAGACCGAGTGGCGCTCCTGTGCCGCTCGGGCCGGGACGCCCACAGGGCGGCTCGCCGGCCCTCAGGGGACCGGGTCCCTCGGCTGGTTCCTCGCCCCGCCGTCCTCAGTCACAACATGTCCGCCAGAGCTCCTCCCGCGTGCCGTAAAAAACAAACCGTCCCAGAGCGGGGGGATCCTTCATTTTAAGCTGGGGATGGAAATAGGAAGGAGAAAAAAAAATACATTCTGTGTGATCTCCATGTTGCCCCCGGTAATAATCCTGCCCGTTTGGCTGGGCTGCATGTGTGTGTGTGTGTGTGTGTGTGTGTGAGTGTGAGTGTGAGTGTGTGTGTGTGTGTGTGTGTGTGTGAGTGTGAATGTGAGTGTGTGTGTGAATGTGAGTGTGTGTGTGTGTGTGTGTGTGTGTGTGAATGTGAGTGTGTGTGTGTGTGTGTGTGTGTGTGTGTGTGTGTGTGTGTGTGTGTGTTTGGTGAGGGTGGACAGCGATGGCGGGTTGATTGAAATTCCCGTCGGGAGTCTCCCACCCCCCCTGGCCCCCCCCCCCCCTCGCCACCGGAACGTTCTCCCCCCCCCTCGCTGTCGCTGTGAAATTCCAGAACCTCGGAGGCAGACGGACAGGTTCCGTGTTCCGACAGCGTGCGCCAGATGAGATGAGCGATGGGGGGCGGGGGAGGGGGGTGGAGGGGGGGGCAGAGGTGTGTGTGTGTGTGGGGGGGGTTATCAGTGCACAGACAGAGTCCCTAACCCTCCACACTCACGGCTCCCTGCTTTTAGATATAACCAGACGCATTCTCAGGATTCCTGTGTAGATTGGCGGCGTGATACTGTAAATCCGCTGTCATTGATGCTGGGCAGGCCCCCTGTCCCATCGCCCCCCCCATCCCATTGGCCCTCCTGTCCCAATGACCCCCCATCCCAGTGACCTCCTATCCCATTGGCCCTCCTGTCCCATTGACCCCCCATCCCAGTGGCCCCCTGTCCCATCGCCCCCCCCATCCCATTGGCCCTCCTGTCCCAATGACCCCCCATCCCAGTGACCCCCTATCCCATTGGCCCTCCTGTCCCATTGACCCCCCATCCCAGTGGCCCCCTATCCCATTGGCCCCCATCCCATTGGCCCCCCTGTCCCATTGGCCCACCCCATCCCATTGGCCCTCCTGCCCAATGACCCCCCATCCCAGTGACCCCCTATCCCATTGGCCCTCCTGTCCCATTGACCCCCCAACCCAGTGGCCCCCTATCCCATTGGCCCCCATCCCATTGGCCCCCCTGTCCCATTGGCCCACCCCATCCCATTGGCCCCCCTGTCCCATTGGCCCCCATCCCATTTGTCTCCCGTCCCATTGGCCCCCATCCCATCGCCCGCCCCATCCCATTGGCCCCCATCCCATCGCCCGCCCCATCCCATTGGTCTTTCTCCTTAGTGCGTCAGACGGTCACAGCTGCTCAGTGTTGCCTGTGTTTTCCTCCTCGTGCATCAGCTTAGGGTCACAAACAGGCTTCCATTGATTGGGTAGCATGTTGTTTAGGTGATATGTGTGAGTGAGAGAGCAAGAGAGGGGCCTGGAGAGAGAGAGAGAGCGAGAAAGAGAGGGAGGGAGGGAGGGAGGGAGGCCTGGAGTCAAACAGACATGAGAATCTCTTTTCTGCAGGCCGTGTTCTCACACCCCTGCTATACGTGTCTCGGTTCGTTACTCTCTCCGTCTCAGATGTCCCGTCTTTAAATGCGATTTCCTGCTCATTGTGCGGAAGAATGTAAAACAAATGGATCCTGGTGTGACTGTGGCAGAGGAACTTTGTGAAAAGTTGCCCCCTCAGATAAACGGAAGTCATTCCAACGTTTCCAAATTACTCTGGAGCAGAAACACATGGTTGTTGGGGGTGGGGGGGGGGGGGTAGTTAACAAGGCCAAACTTCCAGGTCAGTGCAGCTCTCCTCGGTGTGCTTGTCAGTAACAGGTTTGTTTTGGCTATTTTTATTGTCCTCTCGTTGCAGCTTCATAATGACTGGATAGTTCTTCAGTCCCGTATTTGCAGATTAACCGCAGGGGGTTATAGCCGTACGCATTTCCTCCGATTTCCTCTGTACTGCAGCATGAATGGATCTCGTTTTGATGGTTTTTGCGGCCTTGTTGCTACTCTGGGGCTTTTCTACCTTCGTACGAGCACCTGGGGGTATTTGGGTATTTACAGTCTGGCTGGGCATCATTATTCAAGTTCTGCTTCTTTTTTTTCTTTTTTTTGCATGCACGTAAGTCTTCTTAAATTGATGATTTCACTGGTTTTCTGCAATAAACGTTCTGCTCGGGCGGGGGGGGGGGGGGGGGGAGGTGGTGGATTGGGGATTGGGGGAGCGGGGGAGCGGGTCCCAGACAGGGCTCTGGAATGTGTTTTTGCCATGAGCCCGGGCTCTGATGGCTTCTCCCTCTGTGTCAGGGCCTTCTCCCCCCCCATCCCCAGCCCCCCCCCCCACCCCCCACCACCTGATACCGTTTACAGGCTCCAGGCGGATGGGGTGCCCGGGTGGGGGGGTTTAACCTTTAATGCCCCCCCCCCCACCCCCCCCGACGCTCTTCAGGATCGGGGGCCGAGGGGGGGGGGGTTCAAGGAGTAACGGGGAATCTTTCTGCCGGACGGGCCCAGCAGAAAAAGAAGAAAAAATAAAAAAAGATCAGGGAAATGCATCAAAAGAAAACTGTCCCTCTTTTCTGGAATCTTAACGGAGGGAGGAGTGGAAAGGGGGGGGGGCGTGGTGGGGGGGGGCTGTAAGATTGGGCCTTAGGCCTCCCCATTCCAGTCAGGTTAGTGATGCTTACCAGGCAAACTGGACGGTATTCTGCAGAGGGCAGTGGACCGACAACCCAGGGCAATAACACTTTCCAGAGGTGGGGGGGACAAAAAACGAATACCCATAAAACCCAAAAACATTTTTCTCCGAAACGGAATGTTCTTCTTTTAAAACTTTTTTTTAATTAGATGCCCGGTCTTGCTCAGGCAACAGTTCATCATCGATTGGCACAAATCTTTGGACCTTGTGGGCCCTCTCATTAGTTTTATAACCATTAAGCACTCATGCGTTTTGAGTGGAATTCTGATTATATTTCATACTGCACATGAGTCACCAGCCTGTGGTTTTAAAGAGGACTGAAATGCGGAAGGCAGCACAGGTTTAAAATGTAGTCTCACGTGTGTGTGTTCTGTATGCTGGTCTGGGGGTACTCTCTGTACTCAGGGCTGGGGGTAGTCTCTGTACGCAGGGCTGGGGGTAGTCTCTGTACACAGGGCTGGGGGGTACTCTCTGTACACAGGGCTGGGGGTAGTCTCTGTACTCAGGGCTGGGGGGTACTCTCTATACTCAGGGCTGGGGGTAGTCTCTGTACGCAGGGCTGGGGGTAGTCTCTGTACACAGGGCTGGGGGGTACTCTCTGTATGCTGGGCTGGGGGTAGTCTCTGTACTCAGGGCTGGGGGGTACTCTCTGTATGCTGGGCTGGGGGTAGTCTCTGTACTCAGGGCTGGGGGGTACTCTCTGTATGCTGGGCTGGGGGTAGTCTCTGTACTCAGGGCTGGGGGGTACTCTCTGTACGCAGGGCTGGGGGTAGTCTCTGTACTCAGGGCTGGGGGGTACTCTCTGTATGCTGGGCTGGGGGGTACCCTCTGTATGCTGGGCTGGGGGTAGTCTCTGTACTCAGGGCTGGGGGGAGTCTCTGTACTCAGGGCTGGGGGTAGTCTCTGTACTCAGGGCTGGGGGTAGTCTCTGTACTCAGGGCTGGGGGGAGTCTCTGTACTCAGGGCTGGGGGTAGTCTCTGTACTCAGGGCTGGGGGGTAGTCTCTGTACGCAGGGCTGGGGGTAGTCTCTGTACGCAGGGCTGGGGGTAGTCTCTGTACACAGGGCTGGGGGGTACTCTCTGTATGCTGGGCTGGGGGGTACCCTCTGTATGCTGGGCTGGGGGTAGTCTCTGTACTCAGGGCTGGGGGGTACTCTCTGTACCCCCAGAGTCCTGTATACGTATGACTCCTTTATTTTTGGCTGGACCGCAACAGCGGGGCCAGCCCTACAAACGTGAATGTCTGTGACTGACTGAGTGAGTGACTGAGTGATGAAGTTATACCATTGATCGGCCGAGTTATGAAGTCACACCATTGGTCGGCCGGATCACGTGTGTTAGGTCCAGCCATACTAGGTTTTAACCAGGTCTTGTTTTTATTTAACCTTCATTTAACCAGGAGAAACCCCATTGAGATGGAAATCTGTTTTGCAAGGGGGGACCACTGGGTGAATGCCTAGATTTACGTGTGTGGTGTCATGATTTTCCAGTGTATGTCGTTCAGATCCTCAACTTAAAAACAAGACCAGGTCAAAACCTAGTATATGGCTGGGCCTAACACACGTGATCCGGCCGACCAATAGTGTAACTTCATAACTCGGGCGACCAATGGTATAACTTCATAACTCGGGCGACCAATGGTGTAACTTCATCACTCAGTCACTCACTCCGTCACAGACATTCGCGTTTGTAGGGCTGGCCCCGCTGTTGCGGTCCAGCCAAAAAAATAAATCTTATATGTTTTATATGTTTTAATTCCGCCATCCCAGCTCATTCTGAGTTTGAGCGAGGGACTGGCGCGATATCACAGAGATGGAGATTTTTTTTTTGTCGGTTTGTTTGGCGAACAGCTGTGGGGGTGGTTTGGTTCTCGGTCCTCTGCAGGAAAAACAATGTTTTGCACCACAGACACTCATCTTTCTCGCCCTGTGTTTGGATCGCACAGAGGTGCGGCAAACTCCCCCTCGCAACTGAACACGGGTGTTTTTTTGTTTGTTTTTTTTTTTACACACCTGGGGTGTTCGCCTCCAGTGAAATCCGATGGAAAATGAGGATTTTTACACACGGACACGTCCTGCGAAACAGATGGTTTCTAAAACCCTGGAATTTACTGCCCAGAAAATCGTATGTGACAGTTCTTTCACATTCAGAGTGACAAACAGAATTAATATTTTGCTAAACAAAATCCCTTCTCCTTCTGTCCATATGGGCTCAACAGATTTGTTTTAACTTTTGGACCGGATACATAAAACATTTTTCCATTCATTATTATTATTTTTTTTAAGAAATATACTTTTTTTTTTTTAAAACACCTGGTAACACTTGCATTACCTGAGCTAACCTAATCTGGCTAAACTGTGTGTGTCATGTGTGTGCATGCATGTGTGTGTGTGTGAGTGTATGCGTGTGTGTGAGTGTACGTGTGTGCATATGTATGCGTGTGTGCATGTGTGTGTGCATGTGTGTGTGTATGTGTGTGTACGTATGTGTGCATGTGTGTGTGTGTGTGTGTATGTGTGTGTGTGTGTGTGTGTGTATGTTCGTGTATGTGTGCATGCATGCGTCTGTGCGTGTGTGTATGTTTGTGTATGTGTGCATGCATGTGTCTGTGCGTGTGTGTATGTTCGTGTATGTGTGCATGCATGCGTCTGTGCGTGTGTGTATGTTTGTGTATGTGTGCATGCATGCGTCTGTGCGTGTGTGTATGTTTGTGTATGTGTGCATGCATGTGTCTGTGCGTGTGTGTATGTTCGTGTATGTGTGCATGCATGCGTCTGTGCGTGTGTGTATGTTTGTGTATGTGTGCATGCATGTGTCTGTGCGTGTGTGTATGTTCGTGTATGTGTGCATGCATGCGTCTGTGCGTGTGTGTGTGTTCGTGTATGTGTGTGTGCACGTGTGTGTGTGTGTGCGCGTGTGTGCGCATGCTCGGCTGGTTCATGATAAACGTCCTGGCTTGCGTACGGATGGCCTACTTATTTAGCTCTGTGTTCTGAGGGAACTAAAGCCAGACGCACTCATGGTTGACGTTGTGCTTTGAAGTGCATGCACCGAATACTCTGTTGGCACAATGAACTCTCTGTGATATCGGTGAAGCGGTGATGGAAAGTTGAGTCCTGCGTTGCAGCGCAAAGTCAGATTCGGTTACACATCTCCGAGTGGAGAGAGGGGACTCTGTTCAATTACCGCTATTGATTAATACGAGCCGTTCTATTGGTCCATTAGCCGCATAGCCACTGACCTGGCTAACAGACCTGCCTCTGGAGAGGCATAACCTTGAGGACCTTCTCTCTCTCTTTAACGGCACGAATGGTGAGCTCAGTTTTAGTAAGGTCGGCCGTGCGTGGGCTATTTTTAAATTCTCTTCCCTCTCCGTGGTTATGGCGCGTCTCCTGGCCGCGGTTGGCGTGGGCCGTGGGCCGTGGGCCGCGATTTAACTCTTCCTTTTTTCCCAGGATGCTTTGGCTGTGCGCGCTCCTCCCAGGAGGCCGTGCGTGCTGACCGATCTAACGCGCCAGAAGCCGTGTGTGTGTGCTCGCACCTCTGTGCGTTTTTTTCTGCAGAACACACACGCCGCGAGCGCGTTTTACTGGAGCGCGCAAACAAAAGGTCCGTCGTTTGGTCGGTACCTGAACCGCGAGCCGAGATGCGAAAGTGAAGCGGACGACGGCCCTGATTGGATGATTAGAAGCAGATGCTGCGTCGGGCGTGAGCGTCTGCACCCCATCGGCTCGGGCTTCCCCTGCTTTTAAAGAGCGGAGCCATCTGATGAGTAATTGGGTGATTCTGAAGCCTTGGGAGCTCCACTAATCATTGGCTCCTTGAAGCCCGTGTGGTTTAGGCCGCATTGCTCCACGTTCGGGGGGGGGGGGTGGGGGGCGTGCTTTTTTGTCAGTCTCCCAGAGAAGAGTCTCTGTCCCGCTGAACTGTCTTCAGAGTCTGGCAGCGCTGAAGTATCAACACATCTGTTTGAATTATCCCCCCCCCCAAAAAAAAACATAAAAAACTGAACCGAGATTCTCTTAGCCGGGCTAATATTGGACTCCGCAGACATTGCACCCATGAATATTTTATTTGATCTTTTTTTCTTTTACTTTTTTTTTTTTTTTTTTTTTTAAAGATCTCTTGCTTCTCTTGGAGGAAAAAAGGACATGTTTGATCTTTCAGAAAGTGTTATGAGAAAGGTTGCTCGTACCTTAAAACAAAGGCGAAACAAAAGGAGTTTCTTCTTTGTTTTTAAACTTGTACAACGCAGGAAGCATAAGGCAAAGAAGTCGGGGTACAAAAACTTTTTTTTTTCTTCCCCCATTTCTGGAAAAAAAAAAAAGGATTCGAAACAGAAACTGTCGTTGCGTGTTCTGTTGGCGCTGATCGCGATCTTTGAAACCCTGAGATGCAGAATCGCTTGCGTCTTGAAAGAGAACCAAGGAAGAAAAGAAACCGGCCAACAGCCCAGCCCCCCCCCCCCCCCCCGAAACAACCCCCCCCATTTTGAAGTCCGCATTGTCCTGAAGCTGAAGACTGCCCCATACCCTTGCAACCCTGCAACCCCCCCAGTGCCCCCAGACTAATAAGTGCATTATGTCCTAACACCATGCAAATGGGGCCTTTTGTTTGACAGGGTCCTGCACAGGGGGTGGGGATGGGGGGTGCAAAATGTATAGGGGAGGGGGTGGGGAGGGGGGGTAGGGAGTGGGAGTGGTAGAGGGAATGGGGGGGTGGGGGGGGTGGGGGTTGGGAGGAGGATCTGTGTGTCATTTAAAATTGAGAAGTTGAGCTCTAGTATACAGGAGGGCAAAGACCAGGCAGAGGGGTGAGAAAGAGGAGCAGGGGTTCTGCAGAATGTTTTTCGGGTCACGTATTTATTCTCCTGCCCTTAAAATTCAACAACCAACAACCAAATAACAAACCAGATGCAGTGGAACTGCAGATATATCAATCTGTAGTCGCAAACAACGATTTAACGTCGAGTGAACTACAGCGAGCTGCTTCAAACCACATTTCCCACAATGCAATGCGTGCACTTTTTGTGTGCTTGCTTACAGCATGTCCGTTTTGCAAATCTAAGTGCAGTACAGTTATTTCCCGGTGGCCCACGGTGTTCTGGCTCTGTTGGACTCACTCAGTTGACGTGGTTTGATTGAGCTGTTAGTGGGAAAACCATCAGCAGATGCCTGCGACGTGTTCTTAGCAAAAGAAACATGTCCTCCATTCGCTGTTAGTCGGCTTTATGGGTGTGTTGCTGGGGAGTCGTAAAGAAGTACTGGTGACTGTGATCTGTTTGTTTTTTTTGTTTTTTGTCCACTGGGGAGTTTCTTTACCCCCCTCTTGTTGGTTTGTTTTGGGTTCAGGTCTGGTCTTTCCTGATTTTTTGGCTGGACCACAACGGGGGGGGGCCAGCCCTACAAACGCGAATGTCTGTGACTGAGTGAGTGATGAAGTTACACCATCGGTCAGCCGAGTTATGAAGTCACACCATTGCTTGGCTGGATCACGTGTGCTAGGTCCAGCCAGATACTAGGTTTTAACCTGGTCTTGTTTCCTGTGAAATGTCTTTGTGACCGTGTCTCTCTCTGTAAGAAGCGCTTTGCAAATTCAAACTGAGCTGAACCGAAGTGGCGTGTACTTTGTAGTTACGCTTGGTGTTTACGTATGCTGACCCTCTGACAGCTTGCTGACCTGTCAGGGTGGTGTTCCTGCCTCTCGCCTGCTGCATCCTGGAATAGGCTCCTGCTCCCCCCTGCCCCCCCCCCCCCCCCGCCCCCCCCATGACCCTGACCAGAAGTAAGCATTCTTGAAAGTGGATGGATGGAAGGATTTATGTAGACTTATGCAGTGCAATCAGATGGAGGCAGTCCTGTGGACCAGCACCCTTCTCATAACCCCGCTGATTGTGTTTTGCCTTGCGGGACTCTACAGTCCACAGTCAGCTTTGGCTTCATCTGCTTGTTCACTCAAGGGGTTTTAGCTGAAAGTACCGCCCCGTAGGCCCAGTGTTTTAAAAATCTGCTCAGAATCTCGCTCCGCTTCTGCGGCGCACTGTGTACTGTGCAAACGGCTGGTGGTTTTGCATGCCTTTGGGTCACAAACACGTGTTTAACAACCGTTTCTGAGCAGAAATTCATGCTTGGGTTGAATTAATTCAGATTAAACACATTAATAAAAGATCTGCCTGCAGTGTTTTTGCGGTTAACTTGAGGCTGAAGATTCAAACGTTTTAGCCGTTCTTCCTTCGTTGGTTTACAGAAAAAAAAAGCAAAAATACATTTAGTAACCTTCGCCAGGGTGCGTGCCGAACGAGTGACCGGATTTCGACACTTATGTGGCGTGTCGGTGCAGTAGGCTGCTCGTAATGGGTGTCGGGTTCGATTGCCGAAACGCTCGCTCAAAATTTTCGGGTGCCATAATAAGCGTACAGTGCTTTAGGCGTGAGAGCCAATTCCCCAACTTTTACACATCGGGCACACTTGCACACACCCTTCTTCCAGGTTCTGAATCAGAAGTTTAACCCCTTGATTTATGGCGTAAGGGGTTACAGATGTGTGATTAGAATCTTCTTAGCTGAACATTCTAATGCTGGTGATGTAACCATGACTGCTGGTATCTGAAAGCAGTGGAGTTCTAGAACACTGACTTTCAAACATTCCAAAAATCCTTACAGTAAAAAAAAAGGGCTTTTTAAAAAAAGCTAAAAATAAACCTGGTGGAGTCAGTCAGTTCCCCAAGGTGGTGGGAAGGGGGGGGGGGGTGTCTATATTTGCCCTAGCTGGGTGACCTGGTGACAGGGGTTGGGGTTGGGGTGGGGAGGGTGGAGAGGTGGGTGGGTGCTATATTTGCCCTCGCAGTGCGGCAGGCATTCTGCAGTGTGGGGGAGGTGTGGATCCACCGGGGGGGTGGGGGGGGGGTTCAGATGCGCAGCCTGTTCTTCTCCGGCTGATGCAACCCGCTGGAAATACCTCGAGTCTCCGCCCGCACGCGGCTGCGTCACCTGCAGCAGAGCCGCCGTTCCGCCACCGCGGGAGAGCGTGGAGCCGCCACCGCCACGGCCGCCATCGCTCGACCGCGCGCGCACGCATGTGCTCATGGGTAAACCAGAGGGACTCGATCGACACGGTCCGCGGGAGCCATCTTCATCAGGGAGAGACACCGACCTGTGGGGTGGGGTGGGTGGGAGGGTGAAGGGGGTGAGGGGGGGGGGGTCTGTCTTTCACAAAGGGAGATAAAGAAAGAGGGGGATTAAGGGAGGAAGGTGGAGAAACAAAGAGCAGAAGCTCAGGAGAAAAAGGTCAGGTCCCACTGCTGTGCCGACCATCAGGCCGCCACCGTAGGGGTTAGCGGTAATACCCCTTTCATCCTCTCCCTTCTGCCTCTCACCCCTCCACCCCCCAAACCACAGGTCCGCTGAGACGATTCATTTATCACAGCTGCCGTTAGCTTGTCGCACCTCTGTCCTGTTTCAGAGTCCTGTAGGCCTCCTGACCCTGCAGCGGTAAGCCTGTCTGTAGGCCCCCTGACTGTGTGGCGGTAAGCCTGTCTGTAGGCCTCCTGACCCTGCAGCGGTAAGCCTGTCTGTAGGCCCCCTGACTGTGTGGCGGTAAGCCTGTCTGTAGGCCCCCTGACTGTGTGGCGGTAAGCCTGTCTGTAGGCCTCCTGACTGTGTGGCGGTAAGCCTGTCTGTAGGCCCCCTGACCCTGCGGCGGGACTGTCTGTAGGCCCCCTGACCATGCGGCGGTGGGCCTGTCTGTAGGCCCCCTGACCGTGCGGCAGGCGTGTCTGTAGGCCTCCAGACCGTGTGGCGGGCCTGTAGATTGTCCCGCTGAGGGCTGAGTAACACTCGGGCCCCATGCAGGGCGTAAGTCCCCCCAGGGAGGGGAGATGAAGCTCGCGCCTGCACAGCGGGGGGCGGTTTGAGTGACAGTCAGGGAGACGGAGTGCGGCGTGTCGCCCGCTAGCAAACAGCCGCCCCCGTGGCGTTCGAGGACACGCGAGTACTTCCTGCGTTTACTCGCCCGACCTCTGCACATCCTGCACGTACGGGCATCTGCCACGAACCCCTGGAGCTAGGCTTCCGCTGCCCCCCCCTTCCTTCCTCCGTCCCGCGCTGGAATAGAGGATGTTTAACGATGAGAACAGGCCGTTGGGCCCAAGGACACTGCTTGTTCTGGCAAGCTATTCCAGGCATTAACAATCCTGTGCGGGCGAGTGAAATGCATCCGGACATGTACACCCCTTCCTGATACCCTACCCGGTGGAGTGTTGTGGGTGAGCGCTGGGGTTGGTGTCCTGAAGGGGAAGCCACCCCTGACCACGCCCGGGAATTTTTAACCCGTTGAAGGTTGAGCAGGTTTTTTTATTTATTTGAATGTCAGAATTCTAGAGTCGGTGTTCTAGAACTCCGTCGCTTTCAGTCGCCAGCACCAGCGATTGTGACATCAGCGCTAGAATGTTCCGCTAGCAGCATTCTAATGCATGGTTGTGACCTCACACACTGTGAGGGGGGTGAGCTCGTAGGAAAGCGACGCGACTCTTCCGCGACGCGCCCCTCTCAGCCTGCGGGTAAGTGCGTGCTCTCCCCCCCACCCCCCCCCCACACACAGGCGCTGGTAAATAACCGGGCAGACTCGACTTTACCGATGACGATTTCTTTAACCTTTTGGATGTTTTTACATCTTACATTCTCGTTTTGTGTCGAGTTGTCTGAGACTTTAGAGCTTTAGTTTTGATCAGTGCTGGAAACTGAATGATGTCATTCTAACGACACCGTCGCTGAGCAGGCCGGCTTGTAAATGGCCTCTTAAGAGTGTCTGATTCACCGCTGGTCTGGCTGAAGGTGACTGTACAGGTTGGCGGACAGTAACAGGCAGGTTCGACCTTTTTTGGAGAAACCCTTTTTTTTGGAGTGAAACCTGCCTCCCCAGCTCACTTGCTCCCACCTTTCTGCCCTTCTACCCCCCCCTCCCCCCAGTCCCAGTGGTTAGCATTATCAGTGGTCCTTGTTCCACACTCATTTTGTGATGATAAACCCTTTTAACCTTGATTTGAAAGAAGAAAAAAAAGGGGGGGGGAAATATGTGAATGAAAAAAGGTGGGGGAGGGGGGGCACTGTGGACTCCAGTCCTGTTGGTGGTATGTGGTGGTGGTGGTGGGGGGGGGGCATTGTGGACTCCAGTCCTGTTGGTGGTATGTGGTGGTGGTGGTGGGGGGGGGGCATTGTGGACTCCAGTCCTGTTGGTGGTATGTGGTGGTGGTGGTGGTGGTGGTGGGGGGGGGGCATTGTGGACTCCAGTCCTGTTGGTGGTATGTTAAAAAGCCCCACGCTATTTACATCCCATTACCTCCCCTCTCAGGCCCATTAACATGACAAGCTGCGTCGGAGGGCCCCGGGGCATCATGGGACGGCAGAGACAATGGGGCTCCTCCCACAGGTCAGTTCCAAAAGAAGGGGAAAAAAGGGAAGACTGGATTGGACAGAAAGAAAGCAGAGGAGAGGAAAGGCAAGAGGGGAAAGGGGGGGTGTTTAGGATGTGCTGAAACTTTTTTTTGGGGGGGGGACCATAGGCATACTCTCTACTTTCAGCCAAAGCCATACAGCTCTGAATTGACAGTAATGGGTTCAAAGTAGACCCCTAAGTTGCCCTGATAATGGTTTTTGGCCTGTCATAAAGTGCGGACTATTTGCAGTTTTGTCTTAATAGTTCAAAATTCAAATAGCAGGGAGTGTAAATTGGTGCATGGTCATGTGTGGGTTTGTGTATTTCTGTGTGTGTGTGTCGGTATGTGTACCTCTGTGTGTGAGTGTGTGGGTTTGTGTATCTCTGTGTGTGAGTGTGCGCATGCATATGTATGAGCCGTTGGCTTGTTGGTTTGAGAGTGGGAGTGTATGCTTGCACTGAGAGAGTGAGTGAGTGTGTGAGAGAGAGAGAGAGAGAGAGAGTGCGTGTGACTTCAACCGTGATATGTATATAAGAAATTTACTTAAAGAATAAAACCCTCTTGATATGAACCATCTTTGTTTTCAAGGAATTCCTCGTCCTGTGCTGTAGATTTTTATCAT
>CM077298.1:35230794-35235794 GCA_039654925.1 Anguilla pacifica | reverse complement strand
GTGTAGATCTTTCTCCTCAGTGAGTAGTTGTAGTGTGCAGATCTTTCTTCTCAGTGTGTAGTTGTAGTGTGTAGATCTTTCTCCTCAGTGTGTAGTTGCAGTGTGGAGATCTTTCTCCTCAGTGTGTAGTTGTAGTGTGTAGATCTTTCTCCTCAGTGTGTGGTTGCAGTGTGTAGATCTTTCTCCTCAGTGTGTAGTTGCAGTGTGTAGATCTTTCTCCTCAGTGTGTGGTTGTGGTGTTGCTGGTTTTTTCTTTGGCTCAGATATGCAAAGGGTTAAGCGCGGAGCAGAGGGAGAGAGGGGAGGGAGAGAAAGAGGGGGGGAGTGAGGGAGGGAGGGAGGGAGAGGGGAACAGGAGAATCCCTCCCTGTTGCCTGATCACTCGCAGCGTGAGCCTAATCACAGTAATGTTCAGCACTGCCCCTGTTTAACAGAACATTACTGAAGGATGAACACACACGGGGGGGAGACGGAGGAGGGGGGGGGGGAACGAGAGGGAGCTGGCACAGAAACAGGCGGAGTCATCGCCACATCCCAGTGGGAGGAGGAGGAGGAGGAGGAGGAGGAAGATGGAGGAAGGGTAGCCCCTCCCATAGAACCCCGTCATCAAGGTGGGGTAATTCCCCCCCCGCCTGCACAATCTAATCCATTGCATCATCCCACAGGTCCACGAAAAAAATCAAGAAAAAAGTCTTTGGGGTTTGGTACGGAAGTGTAGTTTCATACTGAATTAGTTTGTGTCAGCTGTGCTGTAGATTAGTTCTGAGATTAGAGGTTTCTTATTTTGTTTGTTCAAATTGACTGTGTGTGCATGCGTGCGTGCATGCGTGCGTGCATGCACGCATGTGTGTGTGTGTGTGTGTGTGTGTGCGTTCGTGTGTGTGTGTATGTGTGTGTGTGTGGCTGGGTGGAGCTGGGGGAGAATCTTTGTTCACCATAGAGCTTTATATGTATATCTCTTTTTTCAAATTTAATATTTAAAAATGTTATGTTGATTTAAGAGAGGGTGATCCGGATACAGAGGGAGGAGGAGAGAGGGAGAGATTGTGCAGGAAGGCACGTGGAAAGAAAAAGGGAAAGTTTGGGCCCGGTGGAAGACCTTCACTCCCTCCTTCCGCCGGATCCCAGCGATGGCCAGGGTCTGGGAGCTGTGAATGAAAGGAGGAAAGAGAGAGAGAGAGAGCGCGGTGAGAGAGAGAGAGAGCGGAGAGGGAGGGAGAGAGAGAGAAGAGAGGAGAGGAGAGAGAGAGCGCGGAGAGGGAGATGATTTGTAGCAGAGTGGGTCGATACGGACCGCTTTGAAGTTGGATATAGATAGAGAGAGAGAGAAATGGAAAGATAGGAAGAGAAAGTGTGTGTGCATGCGTGTGTGTGCATGTGTGTGTGTGTATGTGTGTGTGCATTTGTGCGTGGATGTGTGTGTGTACGTGTTTTTCGTGTGTAAGTCCCAGAAGCAGAGGGGAGATGGCTTTGGTTCTTGAGTTCAGAGAGAGAAAGAGAGAGAGAGAGAATGAGAGAGTGAAAATGTGTGTGTGTGTGTGTGTGTGTGTGTTTAAATCCCAGAAGCGTAGGGGAGATGGCTTTAGTTCTTTAGTTCAGACGTAGAGAGGGATAGAGAGAGAGAGCGAGAATGGGGACATGGGAGAAGAGAGAACACAGAGTTTAAATACCCTGGGCGGAACTCTGACTGACTGACTCTGCCCCCCCCCCCCCCATCCTCACACCCCCGCCTGCTTATCCCCGTGTCTCCTGTCAGACTGTGTCTCTGCGCGGTTTGTGTTCTCGTCCTCCTCCTCCTCCTCCTCCTCTTCCTCTTCTCGTCTTGTTTCTCAGAGCTGGTGGAACGCATTTCCTCGCATACGTCAACAGCAGTGGTTGTAAAATAAAATAAAATAATAATAATAATAATAAACAAATTTAAAAGAAAAAAACAAATTGGAAAAAAAGGAAAGAGCTGCTCTTCTGCAGCTCAGTGTGCTGCCAGTTCCCCTCTGTACCCCCCCAGGGCCCCCCCCCCCGCCCCTCCTCCCCCAGGGCCCCCCCCCCTCCCCGCCTCCCCCAGGGCCCCCCCTCCCCCCCCTCCTCCCCCAGGGCCCCCCCTCCCCCCCTCCCCCCCTCCTCCCCCAGGGCCCCCCCCCCCCCTCGCTCTCTGCAGCGAGGCCGGGGTGAGGCGTCAGGCATTCCGCGGACTTAGCCGCTCAAAAGGGCGAGTGTATCAAGACACCGGCGGCCTCCACGGCCGTGACGCCCCGAACCCCGAAATAGCCCTGAGGTGCCCCAGTGGCTGCTGGGAATGTGGGGGCACAGGCCGGGGACTGAGTCATCGCCCGAGCTGCCTCGATGTAAACCCAGAGTAACACCTTTCAGTAAACCCAGAGTAACAACTTGAAAAAACCCAGAGTAACACCTAAGTAAACACATAAGTGAACCTGGAGTTGTGCCTCGAAAGTAAATGTAGAGTAACATCTTGAAGTAAACCTAGAGTTGTACCGAGAAAGTACATTTAGAGTAAAATCTTGAAGTGAATGCTTAGTTGCACCTTGAAGTAAATTCAGGAGCAACAGAGTTGTTGGACAGTTCAGGATTGCACAGATTTATGTCTAATTTTTTTTACTTTGTATTTTAGGCATTTGCCCGGCACTTATCCAGGGTGACTTACAATGAGTGCAAGAGACGGGAAGGCCGGCATTCCAAAATCACCAACATCACCAACATCACCAAAATCACCAACATCACCAACATCACCAATATCACCAACATCACCAACATCACCAATATCACCAACATCACCAACATCCCAAGCAACGGTTACTGCCACAGGTGGGACACCTCACCCCGGCGACAGGTAACCGGGAAGGGAAGGCAGAGAAAGGATTTAGGGAGGGGAGGGTGGAGGGATGGGGTTAGTCCGACCTTGAGTCAGGGGGCGGGGGCATGGGTGCCTGTTTTGGGGGGGGGGGGGTTGACTGACTGGGAGTGAGATCAGAGAGGAGAGGGGGTGTGGGAGAGCCCAGGGCAGTTTACAGTGGCATTAACACCTGGCCACATGGTCGCTGGGCTAGGACTCCATCGGTGAGAGAGCGAGGCCCAGGATTCAGCTGACCCAACACAGTCAGGACATGTTCTTCAGCTGCGACAACGACTGTGTTCCTACCGTGGTACAGACTGTGTCCCTACCGTAGTACAGACTGTGTTCCTACCGCAGCACAGACTGTGTTCCTACCGCAGCACAGACTGTGTTCCTACTGCAGTACAGACTGTGTTCCTATTCCAGTTCAGACTGTGTTCCTACCGCAGCACAGGTACAGTGCTGTCTGCTGACACAGCCAGCGACCCGTCCCACCCCGTTCCCTTATTGGGCGCAGTACGATTTCAATGAAGTATTTCTTACCCATAATGCTCGATAATCACAACTGCAAGCGGAGCTCGGCTAGACATTGTGACCTTACAAATTCAGTTACATATCTCTGGCTTTTCCATTTAATGGATTCCAAAAGAAATTGGTATGCATACCCCTTCTCTTGCCCTGAAAAAAACCAAAAAAGAAACACAGAGAAGCGCCTTCTACTCTCCACACACGGCCCTGTTTCTGTAAATATATAAATATTGAAGAAAAAGCCCATCGCTCTGCTAAGATCTAGCCCAGCGCCTTGTATATTGATTGCTGGTCTGCTCTGTAGTCGGTGGAGAAGCGAGCGGTCGGGGTTTTTAAGTGTGTGGGACGTGTTTGCTCTGAAGTGCGCTTTTATTGCGCCCAGACAAATGGTGTTTGTTTTTCAGAGGGCCTGTTTCCTTGGCCGAACTCCAGAGAGGACTTCTGCTAACGGTCCGGGACGCGATCGGTCTACCGAGAGCCTCTCGCCGAAAAAAAAGCCTTTTTTAACGGACCGCCGTTGCGTCTGTCGCGCGGAATCGATCGACGGCGGTGTTAACACCGGCAGGAAGTGGAGAGAGGGAGGGGTTTGAACCGGAGCGCGCTCAGAAGGCCTCCCTGCGGTGAGCCGAGTAGCGGAGCGTTAGAGCGGCTAACGGTGGCGGGGCGACGAATCGGATCCCTCGTCGGGCCGCTATCGGCGCCGCCGAACGCCGACCGGCGAATCAGATCTCATTTCCCCGCGAGCTTCGTCCGCAGAGCGCCGCTAAGAACGCGCTCCCCGGAGAGGAGCTAAGAACGGTCGTAAGCGGCGTCGAGCTGGGGAAAAGAAACACGCTACGCTAATAAAACAAGCAGCAGTGCAAACAAAAATAAATAAATAAATAAATAAATTTAAAAAATGAAACTACGAAGAACTTTTGATATCGGGGAAAAGGCGGGAATTGCGTTGAGCTAAACAGTGTCGCAGACCGAGGTGTCTGATAGGGTGATTATCCGTTTTGGGAGAGTTGCTCGGGGAAGAAAACCCCAAAAACCCACCCATCCCCCCCCAGAGCCCCCCCCCCAGTGTAAGAGAAAACCAGATAGTCCTCCATCCAGTCCCCAAAACGAAAGATAGTCCAGCTTAGAATACCTTATAATAAATGCAGTATATTTATTATGAAATATTAATTCACTAAGTGAATGTTGAGGCAGCAATGATACGTATTAGGTATTTATTGAAATTAGAATCATCAGTGTTAGGAGGTTTTAGGGATACAAAAACAACCACTGCTTTCTGTGGGATTTAAAAATTTCCACTGCGAAAAGTAGGTAGCTGAATGATATTTACAGTGTCGCATGTAAGATGTACACATAACATATGTAGGGTGTCCGCTGTTTACTGTTCAAACAGGTGACAAGAATGAAAGAAATTGCGTTGATTTTACCTCTGACTGTCTTCCTTCATTACATAGGGGCGATATAGCTCAGGAGGTAAGACCGATTGTCTGGCAGTCGGAGGGTTGCCGGTTCAAACCCCACCCTGGGCATGTCGAAGTGTCCTTGAGCAAGACACCTAACCCCGAACCTCTAACTGCTCTGGCGAATGAGAGGCATCAATTGTAAAGTGCTTTGGATAAAAGCG
>CM077298.1:35223294-35225794 GCA_039654925.1 Anguilla pacifica | reverse complement strand
ATGAAACCTGCCTGCTACCCCTTGCGTCT
Organism: Anguilla pacifica; assembly: GCA_039654925.1. NCBI lineage: Eukaryota > Metazoa > Chordata > Actinopteri > Anguilliformes > Anguillidae > Anguilla > Anguilla pacifica. The sequence goes on along the minus strand of CM077298.1, from coordinate 35,225,765 downwards.
GGCCTACCTGTGCCCAGGTGAGTGAATGAAGCCTGCCTGCTAACTGCGCACCTGGCCTACCTGTGCCCAGGTGAGTTAATGAAGCCTGCCTGCTAACTGCGCACCTGGCCTACCTGTGCCCAGGTGAGTGAATGAAGCCTGCCTGCTAACTGCGCACCTGGCCTACCTGTGCCCAGGTGAGTGAATGAAGCCTGCCTGCTAACTGCGCACCTGGCCTACCTGTGCCCAGGTGAGTGAATGAAGCCTGCCTGCTAACTGCGCACCTGGCCTACCTGTGCCTAGGTGAGTTAATGAGGACTGCCTGCTACCTGTGCACCTGGCCTACCTGTGCCCAGGTGAGTGAATGAAGCCTGCCTGCTAACTGCGCACCTGGCCTACCTGTGCCCAGGTGAGTGAATGAAGCCTGCCTGCTACCTGTGCATCTGGCCTACCTGTGCCCAGGTGAGTTCTGGGCCTCCAGTCCTACGGCCGGTTCTGTCGCAGCCCAACACACACGAATGAAAGCAATGGGAACCCAGATGGAGCTGCACCAGGGTCAGCTAGCCCTGTGCTAGCAGGCCGGGGAACAACAGCTGCTGGCCTTTCAACAGGGGGCCAGTACGGGAGCAATTAAACACCGCTAGGAAGCTGGAAATGAGCTGTTTACACAACCTCCCTGCACACAGGCCTGTCTGCTGCGGCCTACCTTACACACGCCCACTGGTGACCCGTGTGTGTGTACACACACTCACACAGACTCACACACTCACAGACTCAGACTCACAGACTCACACACTCACAGACTCACAGACTCACAGACTCACACACACACACACTCACACACTCACTATCCCTAGCTGCAGGGAGACGTGCTGTCTTTTTTTGTCGACTCACTTTGTCAATCAGGCCTGTTTAATCTCTGCAGCGAAACACAGCTTGTTGGGTTTTTGTGAGGAACCCCCCAGCCCCCCCCCCCCCCCCCCGTGTAGGTTATCTGCCGCTCCATCACGCTCGTCACCGGGTGGCCTGTCAGGTCTGACGTGCGGCTGGGACAGCAGAGCGGAGCCTGGCTCTTATCTGAGTGACCTGGAGCAGCTCACCGCCGTGTCCCCCCCCCTCTCCTTCTCCCCCCCATCTCTTTCTCTCTTTATCTCTCTGTCTCTCTTTCCCTCTGTCTCTCCCTCTCCCTCTTTCTATCACTCTCTCTCTTCCTCTCTCCCTCTCTCTGTCCGCCGTGACTCTTTCTCCCTCCCTCTGTCTCCTGTGCTGTACTGTGAGTGTGTGCGTGCGTGCGTGTGTGTGAGTGCATGTGCGCGTGTGCTTGTGCTTGTGCGTGTGCGTGTGCGTGTGCGTGTGCGTGTGCGTGTGCGTGTGCGTGTGCGTGTGTGTGTGTGTGAGTGTGTGTGTGTGTGTGTGTGTGCTGATATCAGTCTCGTCTCTGCGTTTGGGCTGAGGAGCTGGTTTATCAGCCCCATCCCTCACGTGTCCGTCCGGTTGTGGGGTCACGGGGTCAACCCTGGGGGCTGCGACCGTGCGCCTTATCAGACCAGCCCCCCCCCCCCCCCTGCCTGACCCCCCCGACCCTGCCCCCCCCCCTCCCCCCGCGCTCCTCGCGAGCTCTGCTCCAGGAGGTCTGAGCGGCACCGCGATCTCGCAGCGCCACTCCCCCAGCTCCTCCTCCTCCTCCTCAGATTCTCCCCGTGCGATACCTCAGATACGATCTGCGCTCGCCCCGCCCCACGGAATTCTGGGTAATAACTGAAGCCAGGAGGCTCTGAAGCCGTGAGAAGGCAGCCTGGGTGAGGGAGCAGGGTGCGGGTCTGTGGGACTCCGGGCTAGCGCGGGATGCTATCTGTGGCTGGAGCAGAAAGCTGACTGTGCGGGTGTGCTGGGTAACCCAGCCAGGCTGGTGTGCTGGGTAACCCAGCCAGGCGAGTGTGCTGGGTAACCCGGCCGGGCTGGTGTGCTGGGTAACCCAGCCAGGTGAGTGTGCTGGGTAACCCGGCCGGGCTGGTGTGCTGGGTAACCCAGCCAGGTGGGTGTGCTGGGTATCACAGTCAGGCCGGTGTGCTGGGTAACCCAGCCAGACCGGTGTGCTGGGTAATACAGTCAGGCCGGTGTGCTGGGTAACCCAGCCGGGCCGGTGTGCTGGGTAACCCAGCCGGGCCGGTGTGCTGGGTATCACAGTCAGGCCGGTGTGCTGGGTAACTCAGCCGGGCCGGTGTGCTGGGTAACCCAGCCGGGCCGGTGTGCTGGGTATCACAGTCAGGCCGGTGTGCTGGGTATCACAGTCAGGCCGGTGTGCTGGGTAACCCAGCCGGGCCGGTGTGCTGGGTAACCCAGCCAGGCCGGTGTGCGGCACTGAAACACCTCTCTGTGTTCTCCACACTGTCCACAGAGCGCTTTAGGGGAGGGGCTAGGGTTAGGGTTCCCCAAATTCTTTGTAAAGTGTGTCTCTTAAACACAGCAGCGTATGTACACACATAGATACA
>CM077298.1:35203294-35213294 GCA_039654925.1 Anguilla pacifica | reverse complement strand
CTGGGAGATATCAGGCAGCGAAGCGAGTTCCACTGGATGGATAAAAACAGCAAAAAAAAAAAAAAAAAAACCAAAGTTCACAAACGCTACGGTAAGGAACAGCTTCAGTGTCGCTGCTTCTGTGAGGCCTAGTCACAGACACTGGCGTCGTTCAGAGAAAATCAAAAACCCGCTTCTCTCTCGCTCTCTCTCGTCTGGGAGGAGTTCCGTGTGAAGCTTTGCGCGGTAAAAATCTGATGTAAACGGTGCTGTGAGAAAATAAAGTCTGACATACGCGACTGAAACGGAGACAAAGATTGTGTGTTCACTAAAGATACTGTGTGATAGAGACAGATAGTTGCGGTGAAGAGCAACATCTGCTCAGCATGTATTTTTAAAAACAAAGTTCAGAAGGAGAGTATACATTTGGAAAGAACTGGAGAAGTACCGATACTTGCCTGAATATCTTTCTTGCTTCTTGCGTCCTTTTAAATTAGTGTGAGTTTACCAGCAAGTTTACCCAACCTCTCAAAACCAGTTTCAGTTGCGCTGTGTTTTGAGATTTGTTGCTGAGTCTTGTACATCCCGAAAGCATAGCATGCAGTAGCCGCCCAAACATACGTGCTGTGCTTTCTCGATCCCTTCATCCTGAACGTAGAAAGGCACGAAAACATTCTCTTCAGAAGTCTGTTTCGTGGCAAAGAGGGCATGAACAAAATGGTAATGACTTGAACCCGCAACACGTAGAGGAGTGAATCAGTCTGACGCCATTCTTACGAGCCCGATAGGTGTGAATTTAATCATTATACACTAAAAACAAACTCATAATCACTCAATTCCACACTGCTATTTATTGTTTTTTTGTCTTCTCACAAGAAACTTATTTATATTATATATATATATATATATATATATATATATATATATATATATATATATATATATATATATATATATAATTTGGCGTTTCTTCCAGACATCTGCCACCAATTTGAATTATATAGAATTTTTTTTCTTATGTTATGCAATCTATGGAATTCTCTGAGACATTAATTTTTTCCCATAATTTAGTTTGGAATTTGACTATAATTAGATAAGACCTGATTCATTGAATGAAGAAGCAATTAATAATCAATAACAACATGCGATGGATTAAGTGCAACCTAAAGGTCTCAGGATCGATTTCTGGGTAGGACACTGCCGTTGTGCCCTTGAGCAAGGTACTTAACCTGCATTGCTTCAGTATATATCCAGCTGTATAAAGGGATGCAGTGTAAATGCTCTGTCAAAAGTTGTGTAAGTCGCTCTGGATAAGAGCGTCTGCTAAATGCCTGTAATGTAATGCAATTAATTAATTAAACAGCAGCAGTTCATTCCAAGCATTTCTTCTTCTGAGGATCTGTTCTGAGGGTGCGCGTGTGTGCCAACAGTAGAGTGAGTCTGTGTCCAGCCAGCGGCGCCTTTGTTTGCTGGTGTTTGAGGTGTGTTCACGCTCCGGTCGGAGTCAACGTTGGGTTTTAGGGTTATTGTTTGATTGCTTTATCAGCTGCCGGGCCCCGTTAGCCTGATATAATCACCAGATTACAGGAACAATGACAGGCGTGAGTGCCGCGGCACACCACAGGAGCAGCAGTGCGACACCTATTAATACAACGCTCACAGTGGTGAATGGAAAATCAAAGCAGGCCACGGTTGACTTCAGGAGGAGCTGGCTTTGGCTTTAAGCCCCTCTTGCCCCGGCTGGGGGCCCCCTAGTGGTCATTCAGGGTCATGCCGCTTGCAAAGTTGGCAGAAAAGTGTGACGGTCTCCCCCCCCCCGTTAGGCCCAAAACATTTTGGAGGAAAGCTCAGCAGGCTGTCCATTACCTCAACACAAAGTTTGAAGATCTGAATTGTTACTCGACCAAAGTCTCTCTACTCCATAAATACTCAGGCATCGGCTTTTACTTTTTGCAGAGAGTTGGATCAGAGTGCTGGTTGACTTTTTTGAGTCCGGCCTGTTTTCTTTCCTGCCCCCCCCCCCCCCAGGGTCTGGCCCCGGCCCTGGTGCTATCTTCGCGCGAGCGGCCATGTTTGTTTAGTTGTGTTTATTTACAGTCTCTCAGACAGATGCTGCCGCTGGCATCTGCTGCCACCGTGTCTTCCACCCCCCCTGTTCGCAGTCTCGTGCGCTGGGGGTAGGTATTGGGGGGGTGGGGGGGTTCGGGGGGGGTGGAAGTGGCGGGTAGGCCTCAGAACCTCGGGGGCTGGCGTTTGAATCTCCCCAGGAAAGCTATGCTAATGCACTGGGGTGAGGTAGGGGGTAGGAGGCTGAGGGGGAGGGGCGTCACTCCTGGTGGGGAATCCTCCCACCCCCCTTCATCCCCCCTCTGCCCCCCTCTGCTACCCCAACACCCCCCCCCCCCGATGCCCCTCCCCCTAGAGATCCCATCTGCCGCCGCGTGAAAAGACAAACATTTAATCCCGCTTCCTTGCCAGACTATTTTTCTTTTTTCTCAGTTTTTTTCCTCTTTTTTTGTTTTTTGTTTTTTTACTTTTCCCAAATGCCTTGGCTGCTGCTTCTATGTGGGGGGGCAGGGTGGGGTGGTTGGAGTGGGGGGGGGGAAGCCCACAATGTCTTAATTCAGAGCGCCGCTCAGCTTTCTGTGGCCTACCTCCTCTCTTTCACCCCCCGCTCCAGTGAAGAAACAGTCAGGAGACAATAGAGATTTTCTTCCCCCTTTAATTAAACCCCCATCGGTCCCTGCGATCTCCATCAGAATAAAGACCGGTGGTTGAAATGTTAATAGCAGAAACAAAGTCATTCAGGGAACGCATCACAATAAAAAGAGGGCTCTTATTGTTTCCTCCGAGATAATATTCATAATGGGATTCAAATGAGGCTTAATATTTTTATTTTCTTTCAGTTACAGACAATTACAGGTAGTTATACAGTCAATTGTTTTGGGGGGGAAATTCTGAAATTAACAAAAACCCCGGTTCTTTCTGCCTTCCCTAAAATCTTTTATACATTTTGTTTTCTTTTCAAACGCGATGTATAAAAGAGAAAACAGCAGCTTTCTTTGTAATGTTAAATTCTATTATGCTGCTAACATGTGTGGAGAAATCACATCCCTTTTTTTTTAAACGTTGCATGTGTGGAATAATAGTGATTATTTAATTGATTTTAAAAACCCGCTAAGGTTTGTTTTAAATGAATTTCCTTTTGATCCTCTTCAGATCTGCGCAGAGGGTAAATACATAATAGCATTTTTAATGACTGCGTATGTATATATTTTTTTCGCGCTGTTGAGTTTAAAGCAGGTAGAAAGCCTTTAATCTCTTATCTCCCTTGGCTGTGTGAGGGAACTGTTTGCCTTGTGAGCCGAACTGTCCTCTAGCATTTCCCTGCTCCCTTCTTCTCCCCCCCTTCATGGTCTCCCGGATCCTTTTTCTTAAATGAATGTGTAGCACAGTGGGTAAGGAACTGGGCTTGTAACCGAAAGGTCGTAGGTTCGATTCCTGGGTAAGGACACTGCCGTTGTACCCTTGAGCAAGGTACTTAACCTGCATTGCTTCAGTATATATCCAGCTGTATAAATGGATGCAGTGTAAATGCTGTGTAAAAGTTGTGTAAGTCGCTCTGGATAAGAGCATCTGCTAAATGCCTGTAATGTAATGTAATGTAGCGTGAAGCCCTGGCCCTCTAAAACTGGTCCTCCAGCACCCTGTTTCTCAAATCATGGCCCTCGAAGGTCCTGAGAACTGCTGATTTTTCCACCCTCCCTTTTACCTGTGGAGTCAGGTGAGTCGGGCCCAATCAGCAGTGCTAATCGTTCCGTTTAATTACCTGGGGGAAAGAAAACCAGGGCCGGATTTGGATTGGAGGTGCAGATTTGATTTGAGTGTCCACGCGCTAGTGATATCAGATCAATTACCCCCCCCCCTCTCTCTGTCTCACATGATGCCTGGCCAGAATATTTAGTGCAAAATGGCCGCCATGCTTCACCCAGGTGGGAGGTGTCCGAGCCGCCTGCTCTTTGCAGTGAATCTTCGCTTGAGATCCTCCTCCTCCTCCTCCTCCTTCTTCTTCTTCTAGGAATGAAATCCACAATATAAATGCCATTCTTCTTCTTCTTCTTCTTCAAAAATGGATTTCCCTGGGCCTAAAAAAAAACATCCTTATCTGTCCCCCCCAGGCCTTCATCTCAGGCCTATCTTATTACCGTCTGTTATCGAAACTGTGAGGCGTGTTCCAGCTGAGTTACTCTCCTTTCACTAACCCTTCCTGGCTTAAAGTTCTCAGCGCTTCGCTTGCTCTGGGGGGCAGAAGGGGAGGGGGCGGGGGGGGGGGGGTGTCACATGCGCATCACCTGTGCACACGAAACCAAACTTCCCTCCGTCGGCGATCCTGCCAGGTCACGGTTTCGGAAGAGGGTAGCCAGAAATTGCCTAAACATGTTCGTAAATTCCTTTATACCGCTCAGCTCCAATGATAAAGCTTTAGAGGTGAATTTGATAGATTAAAGAAAAAAATGTCTAGAACACAAGTTTTAACATATCAATATAATACTGTATTAACATATACACTGTTGACGATTAGCATTCAACCACTTTCTTACCTGACACACAAATTTGATACGAGCGGTACCATATTTTACCTGCTTCTAGTGGGGATGATATCTGTGACTGTAGCTAAAGTTTTTAAACTTACTGCGTGTGAAAATGACCATCTTATGTGAGAGAAACCCAGAACCATGTTGGTGGTGATTTTCTCTGTTGAAAAAGAACCGTAGGGCTCTTGTTTTGCCAACCACTTCACAATATGAACATGCTATAAAATGGCACTGTTGCTTTTGCAGTGTGCTATATGAGGCTGGAGATTACAGGAGAGCAAGGTGAGGGGGTGTGAGGTGAGATCCCTGTGTGATGTCACTATCTCAGTGGATCCTCAAACGTCACATGGGGTGACACTAAGGCCAGAGAAGGGTTTTTACTCAAATGGGTGAGCCTATTTCCAGCGCCATTTTGTGCCTAAATGCTGTAGACCGCATGGTTAAAGACGCCATTTTGGACAGAGCTGCGGTCGTTTAGAAAGATGAGGTGTGCTAGTACACAAACAGTTTTCACGGAAAATCTAACCGCGGTTTAGTATTCCAGAGAGCAACAGTGGTGTTCTCCACTACTGCTCGTTGCTCGAAATAATTTTTTTTTGTTGAAATTCCATTTTTTTGTTGTGTTATTATTATGTGGTTTGTTTTACAATGCTACTGATTTTAGAAAATAAATGACATGTTATTATTGCGAATAAAAGCATTTTTGAATAGAGCTCAGTCGATCTGAACACGAGAGAGAGAGGGAGAGTATTATAATAATAATTATTAGTGGTACTGTTATTATTACCTGTAGTACTTGTATACATTTCATGTTGGTTATGCTTTAATATTTATATTTATTGTTGCTATTATTACACTTTGGCAACGTACTTACAAAATGTGTCACGCTATATAGCAAATAAAGCCATTCGAATTTGAATTATGGAGGGGGGGGGGGCTTATATGTGTTATCTGTATTGCTTTGGCAATATGACTGTAGTTGACCTGCCAATAAAGCAAATTGAAATAGCGACACAGAGGGAGAGTGTGTGAGTAAGAGAGAGAGAGAGAGAGATATGGATTATATGTGTTATATGTGTTGCTTTGGCAATATGACTGTAGTTGTCCTGCCATTGAAATTGAAATATTGAAATAGCGAGACAGAGGGAGAGTGTGTGTGTGTGTGAGAGAGAGAGAGAGGGAGAAAGAGAGAGAGGGGGGTGCTATGGGGCCATTTGTCTCAGTGTGTTGATTGTTGTTGACGGGGAGGAGAGGATGTTGGCCTCCCCCCTGTTGGGAGGGTCAGTCTGGTTGCTGTGAGGGGTTCAGCTCGCTCCTGGGGGGGGGACAAACGCCAGGCCGCAGACATATGGCGACCAGCGGTCCCCCCCCCCACCCCTGACACCGGAGAACGCAGAGTCATCCTCATCCGTTTGATCGCTGATTTCAGGGTCAAGTTCAGCTCCGTTCTCAGTTCTGTCTGTGCTCCAGTACCACCGCCTCCGGGTTGGAATGAAGGTGACGCATTTGTTTTGCAGCAGAAACTTATGCCGCATTTGTAATCGTGCATCAGAACAATCAATACTGTAGTAATTCTTGCTTTTAAATAATGATGATGATAGGTTTGACTCTTTAAAGAGTTTAAAGGATCCAAGATGAATGATATCCAAAGAAGACGGATGACAGTTGCACATGTTGACCTTTGACCTTTAACCTTATTCCTGCTTGCCTTCTGCGTGATGCTATGAGGCGACGGCTAGCTTTGCGTGTGGAACGGAAGAGCCAAAATGGCTCCTTTCCACAGAACAAAAGGGCCCTTGTGCGATGTGCCCTGCTTTCCCCACTGCCGATCAGCTCAGCCGTGACATTCAGCAGGTTATGCAGTGTTCAGCAGGCTGTGTGTAGTGTTCAGCAGGCTGTGTGAGTGTTCAGCGGGCTGTGTGTAGTGTTCAGTGGGCTGTGTGTAGTGTTCAGTGGGCTGTGTGTAGCATTCAGCAGGCTGTGTGTAGCGTTCAGCAGGCTGTGTGTAGTGTTCAGTGGGCTGTGTGTAGTGTTCAGTGGGCTGTGTGTAGCGTTCAGTGAGCTGTCTGTAGCGTTCAGTGGGCTGTGTATAGCGTTCAGCGGGCTGTGTGTAGCATTCAGTGGGCTGTGTGTAGTGTTCAGGAGGCTGTGTGTAGTGTTCAGCAGGTTATGCAGCGTTCAGCGGGCTGTGTGTAGCGTTCAGCGGGCTGTGTGCAGTGTTCAGTGGGCTGTGTGTAGTGTTCAGTGGGCTGTGTGTAGTGTTCAGCGGTCTGTGTGTAGTGTTCAGCAGGCTGTGTGTAGTGTTCAGCGGGCTGTGTGTAGTGTTCAGTGGTCTGTGTGTAGCGTTCAGTGGGCTGTGTGTAGCGTTCAGTGGGCTGTGTGTAGTGTTCAGCAGGCTGTGTGTAGCGTTCAGCAGGCTGTGTGTAGTGTTCAGCAGGCTGTGTGTAGTGTTCAGCAGGCTGTGTGTATTGTTCAGCGGGCTGTGTGTAGCATTCAGCGGGCTGTGTGTAGTGTTCAGCTGGCTGTGTGTAGCATTCAGTGGGCTGTGTGTAGCGTTCAGCTGGCTGTGTGTAGCGTTCAGCGGGCTGTGTGTAGTGTTCAGTGGGCTGTGTAGTGTTCAGTGGGCTGTGTGTAGTGTTCGGCAGGCTGTGTGTAGCGTTCAGCGGGCTGTGTGTAGCGTTCAGCGGGCTGTGTGTAGCGTTCAGTGGGCTGTGTGTAGCGTTCAGCGGGCTGTGTGTAGTGTTCAGCGGGCTGTGTGTAGCGTTCAGCGGGCTGTGTGTAGTGTTCAGCGGGCTGTGTGTAGTGTTCAGCGGGCTGTGTGTAGCGTTCAGCGGGCTGTGTGTAGTGTTCAGCGGGCTGTGTGTAGCGTTCAGCGGGCTGTGTGTAGCGTTCAGCAGGCTGTGTGTAGTGTTCAGCGGACTGTGTGTAGTGTTCAGCGGGCTGTGTGTAGCGTTCAGCGGGCTGTGTGTAGCGTTCAGCGGGCTGTGTGTAGCGTTCAGCAGGCTGTGTGTAGTGTTCAGCGGACTGTGTGTAGTGTTCAGCGGGCTGTGCAGTGTTCAGTGGGCTTTTCAGCGTTCAGCGGGCTGTGCACACGTGTACACGGCTTCTCTGTGGAACGGACACAGAGTCAGAGACGGCGGAACCGTGGTGGAGTTCATCGGCGTTGGTTCCCTGAACGCAGAAACGGCAGCGCTGAGTCACGTCGCCGCGGTAACCCTTGTGAGTGACAGGTCCAGGAACAGAGGCCCCTCCCTCTTGGTCCGCTTTAAAATGGGACTGGAAGTGCATCTCATGTGGTGCCGGTTCTGGCACGAGTCTGTGTCCCCACTTTTGTGTATGATATATCATTCGTATCCATGGAAACATATTGTTCCATCAGGAGGCCAGAGGTGAAACACTGAATTAGGCCACCCCCTATTCCAACCCCCCCCCCCCCCGTCCAATCAAATGCATCCGTGAACAGTGAGCTAGAGCGGAGAGTATACACATCTGCAAGGACTACTACAGTAACGGACCCCTTTTACTGGGTTAAAGAAATAACAGTCTTGCAGACCTCCTGTCACTGTGTCACCGGGGATTATTAGTCCATTTCTCTGCTGTCTGGGCGACAGATTCACGGTTCAAAACCCAAAATAGTTTTTCGGTTTGCTGCTGGCATCAAAGAATTGCCACAGGTGAACGTTAATTTGGGAGCCCTGTGGAACTAACAGACCCCGTTCACACCTCTGCCCACCACCCCACCCCCCGCCTCGACGAGGGTAACAGAATCATTGAAGCAAACTGCCCTACCCCACTGTGAGATTCATACACTCATGTGGGTTCAGTTAGGAGGGGGCAATACACATCATTTCCTTTGAAGCACACAATGGACTGATCAGATTTCCCCCTGTCCCTCCGACGCAGAGAATAGGTTGTTTTATCTGATTATTTAGCTTGGCTAATGTCCCTGATTGAACTGGCTCATGTTTTTCTGCATACTGTTCAATTAATGCTATGGAGGAATTTAATGAAGAATCTCACGTTTAGTTTTAACTGTCTCACTCTGGAGTGAGACAACTTCATAACAACTTATAGAAATACTTAATGCATACATACATACATACACGCGCACACACACATCTTATCTCATGTAGATGTAGTTTGTTTAATCACAGCTCTTAAATAAGATAAACTAAAAATAAAAGATTTCTCCTATTGCCTAATTAGCTTTGATAATTAAGAAACACGTGATGTATTTCAGTCAGAATTTGACTTGTGATGCCCCCGCAGGCCAGTGAGGGAATTGCACACAGGTGTTTCCGCTTCAGGGAGTGCCAAGCAGCCCAAATGTCGAGGTGTCTGTTTGGTGTGGAGGTGTGGATGGACACGCCTGCGGCACTTCGCAGAGAAGCGCTAGGGGGAAGAGAGAAAGGGACCAGGCCTTACCCCCACCTTCGTCTTCAAGAAGCGACACACAAATGTTGGGAGATGGAGTGTATTGGGGGAGGCCCATTATGGGTGGGTTCGAAAGCGTATTCCCCTTCAGAAAGCCCTGGAGTTTGTTTGCCTGTTAGTTTGAGCGAATTAACAGAGGAAGCTGTGGACAATAGGCCAAATTAATTAGGGGCACAGTACTCATTATAAACATTTGCAGTCGTAATGTAATTAGTGAACACGAAGCTCTCAGAACATATAAATATGTGACATACAAGGAAGAACGGCTGTAAGAATGACAGCAGGCCTATGTTATATGGGCACTGTGGTTTTCTTTTGGTCGTTTCAAAAACCTCGACAGTTGCAATATGAGAACATACCTCACTCTCTCACTCTCCAACTCTGAACTGAATTGAACATCAACCATGTTGATGCCCTAAAACCTGTACAGTTGCAGTATGAGAATATCTCCCTCTCTCACTCTCTGACTCTACCTTGCTCTCTCACTGTCTATCTCCGAACTGAATTTGAACGCAGCACCGGTTATGTTGATGCCCTAAAAACCTGTACAGTTGCAGTATGGGAATGTCTCGCTCTCTAACTCTCTGGCTTTACCTCGCTCTCTCACTCTCTGACTGAATTTGAACGCAGCAACGGTCATGTTGATGCCCTTGGTTATGTGTACAGATTGCGAGCGCCTTGATGTTTGCTTAAATTTATTTATTTTTTTTTTTTTAAACCGTGCGGCGCCGCGAATGTGAAAGCTCTTTAAGCGATCCCGCGGGCGGGGGCGGGGGGCAGAGGACTCGTTTTTAACGGTTTTGCGTTTGAGTAGCCACGTCGGACAGCTTCAGCTCGCGCAGAGCTCTGATTTCCATTCCGTTCACAAAGGTACGGTTCGACGTGCCTGTAAATATATAATGAAGCGATCGGGAGAAGCGGCTCAGCGGACTGATATTCCCTTTTTTTAAAAAACGACATTTTATCTGCTGGGTGGGAGCCTTGATGTGAGC
>CM077298.1:35183294-35190794 GCA_039654925.1 Anguilla pacifica | reverse complement strand
TATAGGATTATTAAAATAAAATAATGAGGTATCGGGGCTCACAAGTGTTGAGTAATGCGCGTGTTTTCTCTCCTGGATGTTCCGGGCGATTGAAACGTTTGCTTGACCGACGCGTATTAAATATTCACTCGTTTGGAGAGAGTGGTTGTGACGCGACTCTCAGCTTCTCTTCACTTGTTATGGCTCAGCAGGGGCCTGACAGGCTGGGGAGACAGTAAGGTACTGATGTCTCAATAACACACACACATATATACACACACACGTATACACTATACACACGCACACACACACACACACACACACACACACACACACACACATATACACTATACACACACACATATACACTATACACTATACACACGCACACACACACACACAATGCATACACACATGTATACACTATACACACACACATACACTATACACTATACACACACACACACACACTCACACTACACACACACACCTACACGGCAAATGAAGGGATAACTCCAGACATTTTCATCATTAGATTTAAAGGTTTCATGCAGGGCAGCTTTCCCTCATTACGTTTTTGCATATACATTTATTTATGTAGCTGTTTTACTGAAGCAGTTCTGGTTATGCACCTTCACCAAGGGTCCAACAGCAGCACCCCAGGTGGGAATCGAACCCACAACCTTTCGGTTATGAGCCCAGGCCCCTATCCACTATGTCTCTGCTCTGTATGTGTGTGAGTGTGTCTATGTGTGTGTGTGTGCGTGTATGGGTGTGTGTGTTGGTATGTACATGGGCCTGTGTGTGTAAATTATTTTCAAGTGGATATGCAAAGAGGAGAGAATGTGTCATCTAGGGACTCTGTGTGTGTGTGTGTGTGTGTGTGTGTGTGTATGTGCGTGTGTGCGTGTGTGTGCGTGTGTGCATGTGTGCGTGTGTGTGTGTGTGTGTATTTCTCTGGGGACTGCGGTGAATTACCAGACACAGTGTGATTTTTATTTTATTTATATTTTTACTTTTAACAAAGCGAGTCCTGGAATAAATTGCATCTCGGATGATCGTTTAAGATCTTGTGAGTGAGGTGCTTGTAAAAGCCTCATCTCAACATGCATCATATGCCACGTGTCTATTCCCCCTTCACTCAACGTCTTTTTTTTCCTCTTCAAAATAATTATCACGCGCTATACGTGTGATGTCATAATCCAGATTTCCTTATCGTGCTGAAGAGCTTCCATGAGCAACCCGGATTACCATCGAAAAAATTAGTTTTACCGCGCGCCAGTTTTACCGTGTATCGCGGAGATGGAGAGATACAAAAAAAAAGAGTGGGAGAGGAGAGGGGGATGAGTGAAAGAGAGGACGCAGAGGGAGGGGGGGTTGGTTGGGGAGGGGGGCGGGGGGACCCTAGCTGTCAGCCGGGCCTCTCCGCAGACGCGCACCGCTGAGATAATGAGCCCTCATTAGTTCCCAGAATTCCCCCCGTCGCCGTCGTCTCTTCATTAGCATAATTAGGCCCGAGCCTCTCCTCCCCTCCCTCCCTCCCTCCCTCCCTCCCTCCCTCCCGGCGAGGAGACGCGAGGAGCCACGTGGAGCGCTGGCACTACGGAGAAACGTGCGCGTGTCGTCCCGGAGTTACCGCCCTCCCCCCCCCATCTCGCCCTCTCTCCCTCGCTATAAATACCCCGCGCGTGCAGTCGCGGTAATGATGTTTCACTATCCGGGGAGAGAGAGAGAGAGACGGAGGCTTCTCTTCGCGAGTGACGCGGGCCCCGGCACTTAAAACAGAGCTGTGCGGCAGCTCCGCCACATCTTACAGAACGCTCCGCAGCCCCATGTATCTATCATACACGGCAGTAAAAAATTATATATACAGCGAGAACTATAAAAATATACAGCGCGAGAGAGAGAGAGATGGAGGGGTGGGGGAGGGAGAGGGAGAGGGAGAGAGAGATTCTTTGGATTTTTGTAAACAAAAGTGGAAAGTGTTTTTAGACTCTTGGGGATTGCGGTTGATTTAGTTTTTTTTCGAAGCCACGGTGAGCGACGGTGGAAACGAGGTTGAAAGCGGGCGCAGTGCAGCCGCTGTGGAAGCCCGCGTCACATGACCTCCGTCGACGCGATGTCACCTACGATTTTCCGCAAAAAAAGTTGCTCAGAAGAGGGTGTGGCGTTTTTTTTTTTTAACGGATTATGTAACGCACGCCAGGTAAAAAAAAAAAACGCTATCCTCGAATGTGACGTCATAGCCCTCCGACCACACGTTCTTCTGAGTTATTCATTGCGATATTTATGCTGCGGCTGGTTGTGAAGCCACTTATTCCTCGGCTTCTCGAAAGGCTGCGAAGGGTACTTTGGGTTTGAGCGTGTCCAAAAAAACTTTACAAGCTCCAGGAGGGGATAGCAGACAGAAATAATGAAAGTTTGCCCTGAGCCACCACGACTCCACTCTTGTGTCAGCAGAAATGGCGGTTTATAAATCGAAAGGCCAACTCCACCCCGTTCATCCATTCCCACTATTCCTTCCGTTTGCTCAGTTCAAGTTATGAACCTTAACTTAAAGGTGGGACATTTGCAAATATTTCTTTCTTCACAAACACACTGACCGCAATCGCCAGCCAAACTGTCTTTGCAAAATCAAATCCAAGCGAAGGACAAATGTCGGTTGCATTTAGGCCATGGTCTGTGTTTGAATAATACGCACAATATGAAAAGCGAAAACAGTCCCTGTGCAAAATGCAATATTATATTTAGTCCCTCTTGTAATGCAGCTTTGAGAATCGGATAATTAAATTCATAAATTCACCCTTCCCCGCTCTTTAGCTGGCGGTGATACTGCGGTCTAATTGCGAAAGTGGTTGGCTGCCTTGTTTTTTTCCCCCATACAGGCCGGATCATCGGGGGAAAAACTCTGCAAACATACGCTCTCCCGTACTCAGCTCTCCAGGAGACCGCTGGTCTCCTCTTTTTAAGATTAGGAGTCCTGCGCTGTTAGAGAGTCTGCCTGCGCTGCGTCTGCCTGATAGTGGGAGGAAATCAGAACCCTGCACAGGAGCAGCTGTTACCCAGAATGCAACATCAGCCCAAAAAAATGCAGGAAAGCCTTCCTGTCGCTGACGGGATAATGATCTCCTCTTTGTTTCCCGAGCGTGTCGCCGTGTTCCGCACGGATCTGGCAGTTTGTTTCAGTTAGAGGTGTTCTGACTGAGGCGGTCTATTTTTACAGTCTGTTTACTGCTTATTGCATCTCCGTACCACAGTGTGGAGATTGTATCCTATGGCAAACAGACCGGGAAATGAGCGTTAGACATTCAGAAAAAAAACAGACAGGTTGGCTGAAGCGTGTGTGTGTGTGTGTGTGTGTGTGTGTGCGTGTGTGTGTGCGTGTGTGCGTGCGCGTGTGTGTGTGTGTGTGTGTGTGTGTGCATATGCATATGAGAGAGAGAGAGGGAGAATTTGCATGTGAAACAGCGTCATGTCTTCTGCAGGAGAGATTCATAGATAGTCTGTTATTTTCAAAGGGGCTGTCTGCATGCGATGGGAAGCTTACCTTTTAAATCAGGAGGTTTTTTTATTTTTATTTTTAGCAAGTAACAGACCGCGCTACCTCGCAAACTAATGGCAGCTGCCACCCATACTTAAGAGTGAAGCGGAAAGGAGAGGTTACGATTATCGATTATTGATTATTATCGATTGATTATTTTTATCAATCTCTGGTGGAGAGAGGACTGCCAACAAGCTTGGCAGCACACGGTAATGACAGCAAACATGGCATAAGCACAGGCTGAGAATCCAGAAGCCTGCCCCACCTGAGGCTCCTGCGTTAGCCCTCTAAGGTGTGAGGTCACAAATATGTGATCAGAAGCTGATCGTTAACCGAACATTCGAACGCTGATGTCACAGTCACTGCTGGTAAATTGAAAAGCAATGGCGTTCCAGAACACTGACTCGGAATTTTGAAAAAGAAAAACGTTCTGAGAAATCTGCTCGGTCAAAAAGGGCTAATGCGTTTGACAGCGGTCATGCCTGACTTATGTGCCAGCTCTTCACGGGGATAACCAAAGCCTGGGCAAAAGACTTTAGAGTTTTACAAAATGTGCTGCAGCTAAGGCTAGCTGAGCGCTAGCTTGTGACTCCCAGCTAGCGGCTTTCAACCCCGCTGCTAACAAGCAGGGGGCAAATATATACTGGGTTCCTTACAGCCTCACAGGCAACACTAGCTTCTCTCTGCTCTTATTTTGGTGTGTCTTCCATCTCTGGGTTCCTGCATCCTTCTCATTTTCTCATCACTGTCTTTATCTGCCTGCCCCCCCCTCTCTCTCTGTCTCTGTCTATCTATCGATCTTTAATGGAACCCTGGAGCAGGGAATGCAAAGCCTTGCTTTGCCTATTCTTGCTGCTTCAAAAACAAAAAGAGAGATTGAGATACATAGATAGAGGGAGAGAAGGAGAGAGAGAGAGAGAGAGAGAGAGAGAGAGAGGGATGGAGAGAGGGAAAGGAGGAGAGAGATGGGAAAAGAGACTGAGGCTCCTGCTGTTTAGACAAATGTGCTGTAATTGGAGGGAAGGAAGGAGGGAGGAATGAGCAGGGAGGAGAGGAGGGAGGGAAGGAGGGAGGGATGAGCAGGGAGGAGAGGATGGAGGGAAGGAGGGAGGGATGAGCAGCGAGTAGAGGAGGGAGGGCACCAGCCAGCCTCCATCATCTGCCCTTTATTTTATTAATCTACTTATTCATTCACTCATTCTTTCAATAGTTTACTTCATAACTGTCTTTGAGAAGATGCCCCAGTCCAGGGCAGTCCTGCCCCTGAGACGACAGGACATGCCACACCCGTCTCCTGACGTCACCCCAGTATGCCTGGTGTTTTGACATAATCTGCAGCTACCCCCAGCAGCTGATGTGGGGGGGGGGTCTGATAACAGCATTCTGTGCCGTGATGTGCGATTTGGTGTAATGGGCCATGATGTCATCTGTGTGTGTGTGGGGGGGTGGGGGAGGGGGTACGCACTGTCTCGCAGGTGCATGAGCGGGGGTGGCAGGGTGTTGAAGTAGGGGTGCAGCAGGGCGTCCTGCGCGGAGATTCGGTCTCGGGGTGCCCCCCTCAGCAGCTGCTGGGCCAGGTCCTCCGTCTTATAGGGCAGCTGCCCCAGCCTGAGGAGAGGAGAGGGAGACGCATTACTCACACACTATATACTATACACTCACTCACTATATACTATACACTCACACACTATATACCATACACTCACACACACACACACACACACTATATACTATACACTCACACACTATATACCATACACTCACACACACACACACACACACACACACTCACACACACACACACACACTATATACTATACACACACGCATATACACTCACACACAGCATACACTATATACTATACACACACTATACATACACACTACACACTCACACACACACACACACACACACACACTATACACTACACACACTTACACACCCTACACACATACTATACATACACACACACACACTATACACACACTGTTCTCGCTATATACACTATACACACACACACACACACACACACACACACTATACACACTCACACACGCATTCTCTACGCACATATACACAATCTATAACCCAATCTGTTTTAGTATTAAAATACTGGATGTGGCACAAAGGTGGTGTACTTTCAAGCGCCAGACTCAATTAAACCTAAGGAAACCAGCCAGCTGGTGAATGCTCTGCACTGGGGCTGTAGCTGAGCATTTTGAAATCAAACGCTGCTTCAGGATGTGTAGTTTAAATTGGCGGTGGGGGTGGCGGGGGCGGGGGCGAGGGCGAGGTGGTGGGGGGTTTTAGCAGGGGTGAACTGCTCCTCTTCAGGACAAGGCCAGACCTGAGCCAGCACTGGACACAGTGGTGAAAGTGCCCACTGTCCAGGGTAGTCCTGGCAGGCTGGCAGTACCTGGGGGGTCGGCCATTAAAAATAATATTTTGGAAACAGCACCCTCCCCAGGTGCGAAGGTGATTAGTCCCTGGCTTCAGCCCCTCCCTGCCCCCCCCACCCCCACCCCCCACCCCTCTTTTTCCAGCTCCAGGGACAAACAGCCCGTACCACTGTGCTTTATGTTTAAAGATGCCCCCCCCCTCGCCCCCCCCCCAGCTGCTCAGGGGTTTGAGCGTAGCCATGCAGCAGGAGATCTCTCATCTGTCCGATCCCGCCATCGCCGGTGCGTTTGGTACGGTAGGGCCCAGCTCTGGCTCCAGAACATTCCGCCACTCTAATAATCGAACGTTTCAGACGACTGTGACACACTGACTGTGACACACTGACTGTGACGCGCTGACTGTGACGCGCTGACTGTGACACACTGACTGTGACGCGCTGACTGTGACACGCTGACTGTGACACGCTGACTGTGACACACCGACTGCTTGCTCCTGCATTCCATCTGCGAGTCAATCAACACACGCATACACACTCACACACTATATACTATACATACACACTACATACTCACATACACACACACACACACACTATATTCTATACACACACTCACACACACACACTCACAGGAGATCTGCGAGTCAATCAACACTTCAGCATCACTGGGGCCTTGATGGATTAGTTGCGAGCATTTTTAAAATGTATTTTTTTTATTTATTTATTTTTCGTCGCCCCCCCACTCCCCCTCCTGTCTTCTGTCTCAGTTTGTGTGGCATGCAAATCTGCTAGATTTGCATTTCTGTCACTGTCTGGCTATCTATCCCCCCCCCCCCCCCATCACGTCCCCCCCCCGTCTTTACTTTTACACTGTCCGTGTCTATCAGCCTGTGTCAAAACGTGGGGCCTCTCCTTGGGGGGTCCTCTTAATTACATCTATGGATAAAAAGGGAGAGGGGGAAATGATAAAAAAAATAATAAAAAAAGATTCCTGTTAATCAAACCCAAATAGACCTGCATTAAAAATCCAAATATACACCCCACCCCCCACTACCTCCACCACAAACCCACCCAGCCCTACTTTCTTTCTCTAATGTCATTCCACCATTTTGTATGTTGTGTCACTCTTCCTTCATGTCTCTCTCTCTCTCCCCCCTCTCTCTCCCACCCTTTTCTCCTTTTCTTTTGCTTTCCTTCATTTTCCCCCTAAGCCCCCCCTCTCCCCCCCCACCCTTTTCAGTCCCTGTAGGCAGCTGACCAGGGAGAGAAGCTTTTTTCTGTTCTTCTTTTCTTTTCTTTTCTTCCTGACGCTCACCTCTTCCCTCTGTGCAGAACACTGGGCCATCTGGCTCCCTGTGTGTGTGTAAAAGTGCAAAGTCCAGCTCCGTAGGATTCACATCCAACTTCGTAGGATTCACATCGAGCTTCGTAGGATTCACATCGAGCTTTGTAGGATTCACATCGAGCTTTGTAGGATTCACATCCAGCTCCGTAGGATTCACATCCAGCTTTGTAGGATCCACATCCACCTTCGTAGGATTCACATCCAACTTCGTAGGATTCACATCGAGCTTCGTAGGA
>CM077298.1:35175794-35178294 GCA_039654925.1 Anguilla pacifica | reverse complement strand
CCGTTGACTGTTTGCATTGCTCTCTCTCTCTCTCTGGCATACACCTCTTCACTGTTGTATCTTCATTTATAATTTATAATTATTTAAATTATTTGTTCCCATTGTTTTCATCCCCCCCTCACTCTGTGGTGTCCCCATGCCGCCCCTGTGTTGTGCGTCCTACAGCCCCCCCCCCTCCCCTGCGCTGTGTCCCCCCCCTCGCTGTGTCCCCCCCCTGTCCCCCCCCTCGCTGTGTCCCCCCCTCCCCCCCCCGCTGTGTCCCCCCCCCCCCCCCGCGCTGTGTCCCCCCCCCTCGCTGTCCCCCCCCCTGTCCCCCCCCTCGCTGTGTCCCCCCCCCCCCCTCACTGTGTGTGTTTAAATGGGCTCCAGTGTGAGCTGCTGGACGACCCGGGCTGGGGAAGCGGAAAGCGGGCGGGACGCGCGGCACAAAGACGGGCCTGTTTCCCGCTCTTCCTGCCCCCCCTCGCCCTGCCCCCCCCCCCCCAGGCTGGGGCCGCTGCCGCACAAACAGCACCGCAGTGATGGATCTGTTCCGTAATGCGAACCCTGCTACCACGCCCCCCCCCCCCCACCCCGCGCAGATACACACACAGGCACATGCATACAGTACACACACACACACACACACACAGGCACATGCATACAGTACATACACACACACACACACACAGGCACATGCATACAGTACACACACACACACACACACACAGGCACATGCATACAGTACATACACACACACACACACACAGGCACATGCATACAGTACATACACACACACACACACACACACACACACACAGGCACATGCATACAGTACATACACACACACACACACACACACACACAGGCACATGCATACAGTACATACACACACACACACACACACACACACACACAGGCACATGCATACAGTACATACACACACACACACACACAGGCACATGCATACAGTACATACACACACACACAGGCACATGCATACAGTACATACACATACACACACACACACACAGGCACATGCATACAGTACATACACACACACACACAGGCACATGCATACAGTACATACACACACACACACACACACACACAGGCACATGCATACAGTACATACACACACACACACACAGGCACATGCATACAGTACATACACACACACACACACACACACACACACAGGCACATGCATACAGTACATACACACACACACACAGAGACACATGCATACAGTACATACAGACACACGTACACAAGCAGACACACACATGTGCACACATGCACGCATACACATTCACACACTTGCAGATGCACATGCATGCACACACACACTACACACACTTACACTCACACACATTCACACAAACTATACACACATAAGTTCACGCACACACATACACACACACACAAACTTGCACGTGCGCACACATAAAACTAAACCCACATTCACATAAACACACTGATTTAGTCCCACAAACAGGCACACAAATGTGTGGTCACATGTACACACTTAAAACCTCTACCATCACCTCCCACCGCACGCACGCACGCACGCACACACACGCACACACACGCACGCACACACATGCACACACACGCACATAAACGCACACAAACGCACGCGCACACAAAAAGCAACATATTATTTCCCTCTTTTTGTAAACATTACTTGAGTAAGATGATGTAACCCTACCTTTTCCAAACATTCCGGAACAGTTGGGGTTCATAGGGAAGGAACCATTCTGTTGGGGGGGAGAGTAGAATGTTTCAGTCCATGAAAAGGATACTCTTAACTGTGACACCAACAGTGGCAAGATTCCATTGTTTCCGATTGGCGGCCGGTATCATGGTTACATTTAAGTGAGAAAAGAATGCGGAGAGTAACCACAGCTGCTCGTGTGTTTTCAACACAATAAACACATCCAGAAATTGGGTCGCTGCAGCGATGCAGCAGGGTTGGGTCAAAGTGAGCAACACTAGACAGGGCCAATATCAGATAAACGTTCATCATTCCATTGAGTTCTTACACAAAAAAAGCATGTTCTGGTGAAAGGTTAGACGCTTAGAACATCGTGAATAAGGGATGTAATTATAATCGTATTTACATTGATCTGTTTTTCTTTTGGGGGCTTCAATGTGAAATTTAAAACATGCCGTATGTCGTCCTTAAATTCCTTTATCGTTAATATTAACAATGAATGCAGCGCAGCATCTGCTTGGAGCAGTAAAAATGAGCAGATAAAAAGAGAGGATAATGAAAGTGGTCACTTTTGTTAAATCTTAAAACAACAACCCAAAAAAAAAAAACCACAGCACACCCGGTGGACGAGCATTTCAGAACCCTTACGACAGTTGGTTCCAGTAAAGATGTGGTTGACCACAGAACACCGAAGAACAAATGAAGGTATGACTCTGGCTTTGATGATTAATGCCTGTGCTATCACTTCCTGTCGGGACGAACACGTTCTTTTCGGGTTTGGCGGTCTGCGTCGCCGTGGTTTTT
>CM077298.1:35163294-35173294 GCA_039654925.1 Anguilla pacifica | reverse complement strand
TGTGTGTGTGTGCACGTGTGCGTGTGTGTGTGCATGTGTGTGCGCGTGTGTGTGTGTGTATATGTGTGTGTGTGCACATGCAACTCCACATGTATCCATATGTACCACAAATTATAAAAAAAAGATTTAACACCAAAAGTTTTCAGATGAACTTTTGATTATATTCTGTGCTTATGAAAGGAGGCACACCCACAGACAGTCATGTTCCCACGGTAACTGACATGGTAGGGTTTCACACACGTGTGATCAGATCCATATCAGATTACCTTATCTACCTGCTCAGATTGCAGTCAGGTAAGTTCGCCTGCTTTTTGTTCTCAGAAAGGTTTATACTGTAGCGTTAAACCTGTAAATTTGTGGTGTGTGTGTGTGTGTGCGCGCATGTATGTGTGTGTGTGTGTGCATGACTGCTTGTGTGTGTGTGTAACTGTGTGTGTATGTGTGACTGTGCGTGTGCTTGTGATTGACTGTGTGTGTGTGTGTCTGTGTGTGTGTGTGTGTAGGTGTGTATGTGTGACTGCGTGCGTGCGTGCGCGTATGTGTGTTAATGTGTGACTGCGTGTGCTTGTGATTGACTGTATGTGTAGGTGTGTGTGTGTGTTTGTGACTGTGTGTGTGTGTCTGTGTGTGTGACTGCATGTGCTTGTGATTGACTGTGTGTGTAGGTTTGTGTGTTCGTGACTGTGTGTGCGTGTGTGTCTGTGTGTGTGAATGTGTGTGTAGGTGTGTGTGTCTGTGTGTGTGACTGTGTGTGTGTATGTGTGTGTCTGTGTGTGTGACTGCATGTGCTTGTGATTGACTGTGTGTGTAGGTGTGTGTGTTTGTGACTGTGTGAGTAGGTGTGTGTGTTTGTGACTGTGTGTGTGTGTGTCTGTGTGCGTGAATGTGTGTGTAGGTGTGTGTGTTCGTGACTGTGTGTGTAGGTGTGTGTGTTTGTGACTGTGAGTAGGTGTGTGTGTTTGTGACTGTGTGTGTGTGTGTCTGTGTGTGTGAATGTGTGTGTAGGTGTGTGTGTTTGTGACTGTGTGTGTAGGTGTGTGTTTGTGACTGTGTGTGTGTGTGTGTGTGTGTGCGTGTGTGTCTGTGTGTGTGAATGTGTGTGTAGGTGTGTGTGTCTGTGTGTGTGACTGTGTGTGTATGTGTGTGTCTGTGTGTGTGACTGCATGTGCTTGTGATTGACTGTGTGTGTAGGTGTGTGTGTGTTTGTGACTGTGTGTGTGTGTGTGTCTGTGTGTGTGTCTGTGTGTGTGAATGTGTGTAGGTGTGTGTGTTTGTGACTGTGTGTCTGGTGTGTGTGTTCGTGACTGTGTGTGTAGGTGTGTGTGTTTGTGACTGTGTGAGTAGGTGTGTGTGTTTGTGACTGTGTGTGTGTGTGTGTGTGTGTCTGTGTGTGTGACTGTGTGAGTAGGTGTGTGTGTTTGTGACTGTGTGTGTAGGTGTGTGTGTTTGTGTGAGTAGGTGTGTGTGTTTGTGACTGTGTGTGTGTGTGTCTGTGTGTGTGACTGCGTGTGCTTGTGATTGACTGTGTGAGTAGGTGTGTGTGTGTGTGTGACTGTGTGTAGGTGTGTGTGTTTGTGACTGTGTGTGTAGGTGTGTGTGTTTGTGACTGTGTGAGTAGGTGTGTGTGTCTGTGACTGTGTGAGTAGGTGTGTGTGTTGTGACTGTGTGTGTAGGTGTGTGTGTTTGTGACTGTGTGAGTAGGTGTGTGTGTTTGTGACTGTGTGTGTAGGTGTGTGTGTTTGTGACTGTGTGTGTGTGTCTGTGTGTGTTTGTGACTGTGTGTGTGTGTCTGTGTGTGTGACTGCATGTGCTTGTGATTGACTGTGTGAGTAGGTGTGTGTGTTTGTGACTGTGTGAGTAGGTGTGTGTGTTTGTGACTGTGTGAGTAGGTGTGTGTGTTTGTGGCTGTGTGAGTAGGTGTGTGTGTTTGTGACTGTGTGTGTAGGTGTGTGTGTTTGTGACTGTGTGAGTAGGTGTGTGTGTTTGTGACTGTGTGAGTAGGTGTGTGTGTTTGTGACTGTGTGTGTGTGTCTGTGTGTGTGAATGTGTGTAGGAGTGTGTGTTTGTGACTGTGTGAGTAGGTGTGTGTGTTTGTGACTGTGTGAGTAGGTGTGTGTGTTTGTGACTGTGTGTGTAGGTGTGTGTGTTTGTGACTGTGTGAGTAGGTGTGTGTGTTTGTGACTGTGTGTGTAGGTGTGTGTGTTTGTGACTGTGTGTGTAGGTGTGTGTGTTTGTGACTGTGTGTAGGTGTGTGTGTTTGTGACTGTGTGTGTAGGTGTGTGTGTTTGTGGCTGTGTGTGTAGGTGTGTGTGTGTGTCTGTGTGTGTGAATGTGTGTGTAGGTGTGTGTGTTTGTGACTGTGTGTGTAGGTGTGTGTGTTTGTGGCTGTGTGTGTAGGTGTGTGTGTTTGTGACTGTGTGAGTAGGTGTGTGTGTTTGTGACTGTGTGTAGGTGTGTGTGTTTGTGACTGTGTGAGTAGGTGTGTGTGTTTGTGGCTGTGTGTGTAGGTGTGTGTGTTTGTGACTGTGTGAGTAGGTGTGTGTGTTTGTGACTGTGTGAGTAGGTGTGTGTGTTTGTGACTGTGTGTGTAGGTGTGTGTGTTTGTGACTATGTGAGTAGGTGTGTGTGTTTGTGGCTGTGTGAGTAGGTGTGTGTGTTTGTGACTGTGTGCGTAGGTGTGTGTGTTTGTGACTGTGTGTGTAGGTGTGTGTGTTTGTGACTGTGTGAGTAGGTGTGTGTGTTTGTGACTGTGTGTGTAGGTGTGTGTGTTTGTGACTGTGTGAGTAGGTGTGTGTGTTTGTGGCTGTGTGAGTAGGTGTGTGTGTTTGTGACTGTGTGTATTGTAGGTCAGTGAGCATGCCATGTTTAGCATGTATGTGCGGTTGGTGAGAGAGCAGATTCAGTTTGTATTTACTCTCCTTGGTGATGGGAACAGAGGAACATTTGGTTCTGATATTCCCACGGAAAACAAGAGAACGATGAAACGGTTTCCTTGTTTCCACTAAACTCACGCATGTTGAAACCCTGCGGTGAAATGACGATGGTAATGTCTATGTTTCTTCATAGAAATATTCAGCGAATATCTTGTGTTACAAGTCTGCACGCAAACACACACACACACACACACACACACACACACACGGAATGTTCCAGAATGACCAGACCTCCTATCCCACCACAATTCTCTCATTTTCACACAGCACAATGAGCTTTCCATACATTTTCATAAACTACATCTTCACACCTCACAACAGACTTTCTCTCACACACTGCGGGGGGGGGGGGGGGGGTTGGCTGTTATAATAATTAAAATGTCTATGATTTTTACAGAGCAGTAACGGTGAGGCTTTGCTGTGTGTTAGAAGCAGCTCACAGCCAGACGCTGTAATGCCTTCCAGTGGGGACTCACAGGAGGCTGTGCGTTTGGGCCTAATGTGCGATATACGGGCCCAGAGACGGGTTAGATCGCGATTCTGAGCTGATAAGGAAAATGCGGAATTTAAAAAGCCATTCCACTACGGCAGGGGAATGTGGTATTTGATGGGCTACGACTCCACGGAGTCTCACACGAGAATGTTCAGAATATTCTTATTTATGTTATGTCATGAAGATGGATGGGAACGTGATCAGAAATTCTGGCGAGGCTATTAGGGAGAGGCTGGTATGTGCCGGGGTGCTGTGCATGCCAAGTAGAGCAAAGCTCATGAACTAGAGTTTGTCAGTGACAGTTTAAAAAAATAATAATAATAATTTTCATGATTGCTCTGATTTTTGAGAGGATCCATCGACTGGTTTGCAAGGACTGGTTAGCGAGGACTGGTTAGCAAGGACTGATTAGCGAGGACTGGTTAGCGAGGACTGGTTAGTGAGGACTGGTGGATCCATTGGTATACACATATGGGCATCAGCAAACAGGGTGACAGAAACAAATCAAAACAGAGTGACTGTTGCTGTAGGGTGGAAACCACAACAACCGAATAGGCAGTATGGGAAAAAAAAAAAACAAAGTTGACTGCGTTGGAATGTTTTTTTTTGTTTTTGTTTTTTTTTGTTAAGGCCTGGTGAAAGTGGCCCATTGGTGGGGAAGTGCTGCTAAGCCATTTGTTTCCCTGTGAGCTGCGTGGGCCAGTGGTGTTAAAGCCTCACTTCCCCTCCACCTCAGCGTGAAGCCCCCCCCCCCCCCGTGTCTCAGTCAGATTCCCACAGACAGACAGCTGCCGTCGCACCAGCTGGGGAACGGCTGAGCAGCAGACTGACACTGTCCCGTGCTGCCCCCTGGTGGTCAGGAGGGTGCATGAGCAGCTGCAGTCCCCCTGCCTGTGCCCTGCTCCCTGAGGATGGATTAACATAGAACTGCAATGGAATCCTAAAACTGTGTATTTAAAATAATGTGCCTGAAGTGTCGCTTAGCACTCATGAGCCCAAAGATTTTTAAAATAGTTTATAAACTGAGTGAGAAGCTGAACTGCTATATTTTCCCATGCCACAAATAGCATACTGGTTTGTTCACTCAAAAGATGTTCTTTTCATGTTTCTTGTTGTCTTTATATGTGTCAAAGATCTGTCTCCAATAAAGTCCGACAGGATATCCATTGGTTCGCTTGATGGAAATCTCCGGTTAAGTTTGCAATGGCCAGTTTGAGGCATCTACTGGGTGCTGGGTTGCAAGCTCACAAGACTCAGATCTTTAACCCCGTTAAGGTATGAGGTCACATAAATGTGTGATTGGAACGTTCTTAACCAAACATTCTAACGCTGATGTCACAGTCACCGCTGGTGGTTGAAAGTGATGGAGTTCTAGAACACTGACTTGGAATTTAGAAAAAAAAAAAACATTCCAAAAAACCTCGTCTTGAAAAGGGTTAAAATGCTTTTCTCCTCTACCCGTACCCTAATCCTGACCAGAATGAGACCTCCCCCCCATCCCCCCCAGGGACAGAAACGGATAAAGAAAGAGTGTTTAAGGAAGCGCAGCTCACCTGGTTTGAAGTTTGGCATCTCGCTCACCCCAGGCCAGGTCTCCTCTGTGGGGACCCCCAGAACCTGCAAAAGAGGAGATAACATCATGCCCCAGCGCCCCAAAACCCAGCTGGATGCAATAAGATGGGTGGAGCCCTGCGGGCCAGATGGCAAAACGCACTACGGCCCATTAAAAGACCCAAAACCCTCTGACACGAATCCACGGTCCAGCAACTTCCAGAGTCAGAGTCTAGACACTCTGTGACCGGCCCGTGAGTAATCTGGCCATTGTGCTGGTGGGGAAATGCCCTGTGGATCAGTGGGATACAGCCCCATTCCTGAGTAAGCTCTGACTGACCCACAGCAGGAGGTTTCATGTGAGTGAATCTAAGAGCTGATCCGTTGTTACCACACCATGGAAAATAATAAATTGCTAACAGGATTACACGGCTGTACTGTAACATTAATATGTTTTAATGTAACATTTTTTCTTGATGATTTATCGTTAAGCAAACAGGGCTCTCACAGAGAATGACCCAAAGATGAAGAGCATCTGCTGAGAACGTAGCGAAGCTATGAGTGGTGTCTTTTATGTTCCAAAAATTCAAGTTTCGACTCTTGCAACACTCGTCCATCTGAACTGTGTCTGTGTTTGCGACTTGCATTCACATCGATGTGTTTTTTACTCATTTGTCTTTAGGGGCAAATGAAATCTCACCGAATGACTGTCTGATCCGTTTAAACAGGTAGTTTACGCAGCAGCAGTTGCCGGTGCAGGAGTGCTGCACAGTGGCTGGATGGAAATTATACGGAGGGGAAAAAAATAGGCGGAGCTGAACTGTGAGGATTTAAACGTCCGGGCCAACGGGACGGGGGTATGGGACGGGGGGGTGCGGGGGGGAGGCCCCGTTTTTCGGTTTTTTCGGCCGGGGGTGACAGCTGTTTGGGGCGGAACAGCCGGATGAGCTGTGTGTGATGCGTAAGAGCGACCCCCCCCCCACAACCCCCCAACACCCCCAACACCCCCAACTCACCGCCCATATCTTCTGCAGCTGCTCAAACACATCTGTCACTCCGGGGAATGCTGGCGCCCCCTGGAGCATCTCGATGAAAATGCAGCCGGCCCCCCTGCAGATGAAAGGCCGTCAGAGGACAGGTGTTCTGTGCCAGCGCATGTGAGCACACCGGTCTGTTACTGTTAACGCTGAGCAATGAACAGTGCTCTTCAATGCTACGCTGTAATGTTATCCTGTTACAGGTGTTACAAAAGGGAGTTTTCGGAGTATGCAGTTGGGTTGGTGCACCACGCACGGGACAGTCGTGGAAACTGCAGCTGGTACTCTTTACAGGTAAGGGTTCCTTTTGTTCTGGATACCCCTGTCATTAAGTACCACTTATGGTGTTCAGAAACAGGTAAACAGCGATGTCTTAAATTCTGGTCTCGTGTTCACGCATGCAACAGGTTATTCGCATTCACCGACACAAATTACTGCAGAAAATAGATGTGGTTGACTTCGGTAATAAAGTTAAATGGTGTCATGTTACATATTTGAGAAGTGTTCGTTTTTATCTGTATTATGTTGTTCTCACAGCTGGCCTGGACAAGTGTAGCAACCATAAACTCCTGCGATAAATCACCTAAATGCTTGGAACAGCCAATCAGAAACTTTAACTATTGAGATTTGTGTGCCGCCTGTCGTTTCAGAACTTATTCTTGTTTATTTATACGAGCGTTTTACGCATCCTTTCCAGCTAGGGAAGGAAAAGGACTCCATCCCTTCAACTTCCAAACATTTGTTTCTCATATGATGGAGAACAGTAACGAGATATCTGTCAAGGGATCTCCCCCTGGCCAAGAGAGCAAAGGCAAGCCTTTCTGTGGACAAGTAACGTGATTGTATAACACAAACGGCTGTCGAAAGCTTGTAATGCTGTGTAAGGGGGTCTAATTGAAGTGCTTTTTGTGTTGTGCAAGTTCTAGTCCACAGGTGGTGTTGAATGATGACCTCATCTCTCTGTTTCCAGGGGCCTGAACTTTGACCCGGCGTGTTGGACCAATGGGCCGCGGCGCTCGCTCACCAGATGTCCAGCGCCGTGGAGTAGTCCGTGGAGCCCAGGAGCACGTCCGGGGGGCGGTACCAAAGGGTCACGACCTCTGAGGAGTAGGTCTGGCTGGGGATGGACTGGGACCGCGCGAGACCTGAGGAGCACAGGTGGGAACGGTGAGTGAGTGACCGACTGACCGACCGACTGACCGACCGACTGACTGACCGACTGACCGAACAACCGACCGACCGAACAACCGACCGACCGAACAACCGACCGACCGACGTGACGAGCAGCTAGACATCAGCGGAGCGTAGAACACGGCGAACGCGAGCACCAACGCCGCCGCCGCGGGCTGGTCGGCTGCATGTTTAATCGTCTGCGTCGTCAGGATGACGGGTGAGAGGTCGCAGGCCTCTGCTGGACAGCTGTGAACGTTTATGTGCAGATGTGGGAGGGGCCACGACAGGTCGCAGTCCCTCAAACCAAGCAATGAGGTTTTTTTGTTGTTGTAAAAAACAACCTTTTCAGGCCTTTTCAGATTTTTTACTGAACGGCACAGTGTAGAGAGACAGGAAGAATGGGGAGCGAGAGAGAGAGAGAGGGAGGGACGTGCGGCAGAGGTCATGTCGGCTCTTAGGGCTGGGTGTAGTGGTACACTGCCTCTCAGCAGCTCTGAGGAGGGAGGGAGCAGAACTCTGTGATCGGCTCGTAGGGCTGGCTGTAGTGGTCCACTGCCTCTCAGCAGTTCTGGGGAGGGAGGGAGCAGAACTCTGTGTTCGGCTAGTAGGGCTGGCTGTAGTGGTCCACTGCCTCTCAGCAGTTCTGGGGAGTGAGGGAGCAGAACTCTGTGATCGGCTCGTAGGGCTGGCTGTAGTGGTCCACTGCCTCTCAGCAGCTCTGGGGAGTGAGGGAGCAGAACTCTGTGATTGGCTAGTAGGGCTGGCTGTAGTGGTCCACTGCCTCTCAGCAGTTCTGGGGGATGAGGGAGCAGAACTCTGTGTTCGGCTTGTAGGGCTGGCTGAAGTCTGTCATAGTTTATTATCACACTCTAGCGCAGTAGTGCTTCCAGGGAAATGATCTCACATTGGGCCCCATCACCCCAAAAAATCTTTTGTTCCAATATTTTTGAGGGCTCCCCCCCCCCCCCTTACATGAAACATTTCTCAGAGTACTGGAGAAATTAGCCACATAAACATCAATGATCAAGGTCCTCTGCAGTAACTTTGTTTGAAAGCGGCCTATTAGATGTGGCTCTATCATTTCTTTTTTAATAAATGAAAGAAAGAAGCAAGAGAACTGCAATCCCTTCTGCACAACACAGCGGGCGTGGTGTGATTTGTGTTTAGGAACACGATGTGAGATGGTCATTTCCAGTTATGAATTCAGAGGTGGAAAGTCCAGGGTCAGAAAGTAAAAGTTCTGCTAGCGTGTTTCTTCCACCCATGAACTCAGCCAACTGATTTTACTAATTAGTCCTACCTTCTGGCTGATGAACTGTGTTGACCCTTTAAGATGTAAGACCGTTTTGTGTTATCTAATTGATCTAATTGTGTTAACTCAAGTGTGTGATTAGAATGTTAACTGAACATTCTAATGCTGATGTCACAATCGCTACTGGTAATCAAAAGTAATGGAGTTCTAGAACACTGACTTTTGAAAGAGAATTTTGAAAACCCATTCCAAAAAAGCCCGCTCTTCAGCCAATCAAATCCTTGTTATTGGAACAAATCACTGGTGAGGACTTTTACTTTCTGAACCTGGATTTTTAAAACTCTGTATGAATTTATGAGAAAGGATAAGAGGAATGTGAGCGAAAGAGGGGGAGGTGGGGGGCTGTGAGGAGGCGGTGGAACAGGGGGTCTCACCGAAGTCGGCCAGCTTGAGCTCCCCCAGGTAGCTGATGAGCAGGTTCTGGGGCTTGAGGTCCCTGTGCAGGATCCTGTTTCGGTGAATGTAGGACAAACCACGCAACAACTGGAACATGAAGATCTGAGAGGAGGGAGAGACAGAGAGAGGGGGAGAGAGAGGGAGAGAGAAAAGGAAAGGGAGAGAGACAGTGACAGAGTAAAGGAGAGAGAGAGTGAGGTATTGTTATTGTTATTTATAATAATATAATAACATCATTATTACTGCTCATACAGTGGTTGTTGTTGTTGTTGTTGTTGTTGCTGTTACCACGGCCGGGGAAAGCAGTTATTCTCATTGATGTGCATTCATGTTCCAGTGCATTCCTGCATGTGCACTTTGGCAGTATTTACAAGTGTATCTCATGCCAATAAAGCCTTTTGAATTTAATTAGAATTTGACAGACAGAGTGAGAGAGAGACAGAGACAGAGAAAAATAAAGAGAAGTGAACCTGAAAAACTAATGAGAAGATGAAGGGGAAAAAAGAAGAAGTCTGAAAGCGAGGAGAGGCAGCAGATTGGCTCTTCCTGGGATATAACCATGGCAACCTGCTGGGGCGGTGAGATAATAAACAGGGAGTATGAAATTCTGCTGGGGCTCTCCTGTTACAGGCCCGGCCTGCGGACGAACAGGAGGCGGGCTGGGGGGGGGCAGTGGGGGGGTGGGGGGGGTACAGACAGGCACGTCTCGTAGCTCACCCCCCCCCCCCCCCACCCCACCCCACTTACGTCTGCGCACCTGTTTCTCATTTGCAGACAGGCCTTTCGAGGGCAGTGGGGGCGGAGGATGGAGGGGTGGAGGCCGGGGGTGGGGGGTGGGGGGTGGGGGGGGGGGGGGGGGTGGAATGAGGAGGGGTGGGGGGGGTGGGGGGGTAGGAAGGGGAGCCTCCTGACGCAACTGTCAGAATCCGTCAGGAAGAGGGCGCTCCCCTGCGCCCCCCGAACTCAAGCCTCGCCCCCCCCTCCCTCAGCCGTGGCCAGACCGGATGGGACGCCCCTGCCCCCCAGCCCCCCCCCCCCCCTCCCTGTCTGAGCCTGTCTGTCACTCAGACCCACGCTCCACTCCAGCGCCATGGCGGAAACGCTC
>CM077298.1:35155794-35158294 GCA_039654925.1 Anguilla pacifica | reverse complement strand
TGGAACGCGTCGAGAGTGTGTGAAAGTGCGTGCTCGTTACTTTAACTCCTGCACTTGTGTTTTTATTACACTTGTCTTCTCTTAATGTGTAAGTTGTCGTGGTTTAGAGCATCGGCTAAACGCTTGTAATGTGATGTATATAATGGACGAGACGTACGCGTACCGTGTGCAGATTTTCTGCCGTTTACTCATCTCAGAAACATTAAGCGGATCACCCGGCACTTCCCAACCGCTTGGCGTCAGTGCTAGCATTAGCGTGTTAGCATTTAGCCTGACACATCGCCAGCCACTGCGTTAATGTACATCAGTCGCCTGCAGCGGTGATGTCACAATCCCGGGAACGGAAGCAGACCAATCAAAAGGCATCAGCTAAACGCTTGTAATGTGATGTACATAATGAAGGAGACGTGTATGTGATGCATGCGCGTGTGGGTCCGTGTGCTTGGCCCCTGCTTGCTGGCATCTCACTTGCTTTTCACTGAAGACACATTATTAATGTTGCTGCACCCTGGAGCCCCCACAGCCATTTACAGCAATCCGTCTGTTTTATAGGCTGTGTCAGAGGCAGGGGGCAAATGACAGTAAGATATTACAGCGGGGGTGGGGGTGGGGGTGGGGGAGAGGGAGAGGGGGAGAGAGAGAGAGAATGAGAGGGGGGAGACCAAGAGAGAGAAAGGGAGAGAGATGGGGAGAGAGAGAGAGAGAGAGAGAGAGATGGAGGGAGAGAGAGAGAGAGAGAGATGGAGGGAGAAAGAGAGAGAGAGGGGAGAGGGTGAGAGAGAGAGAGAGGGGAGAGGGCGAGAGAGAGAGGGAGGGAGAGATAGAGAGAGAGGGGAGAGGGCAAGAGAGAGATGGAGGGAGAGAGAGAGAGATAGAGGAAGAGAGAGAGAGAGAGAGGAAGAGAGAGAGAGAGATAGAGAGAGAGATGGGGAGGGAGGGAGAGAGAGAGGGGAGAGGGCGAGAGAGAGATGGAATTCGAGCTAAGCGTCTCAGTGTACATGATGTGAGATCTGCAGACGCAGAAGCTTGCGGCTGCCTCAGGTTCCTCATCCGTCAGCGGGGGGGTCGGGCGGGGGGGTCGGGCGGGGGGGTCGAGCGGGGGGGCCGGGCTGCGCTCGGCGGAAGCGGCCCTGTTTCTGTCGACGCCGCTGTTCTACAGAGCGCGCTCCGCTGTGGCAGCCAGCGCCCGGCGCCCTCCTGCCAGGAGACGCTGCAGTGAGATGTCAGCCGTTCCTGTACATTACTGGACGCGTTCCCAGAAGCACCTCCTCCATAACACCTCCTTAACCATCCAGACAGCTTCACCAGCCTGACAGCGGACTCCTGTGTTTTTTTTCTTTTTTCATTTTTGAGTACAGATCTGCCGTTTGCTTGTCTCAGAGACATCAAGCGGATCAACCCGGCACTTCCCAACCGCTTGGCGTCAGCGCTAGCATTAGCGCGTTAGCATTTAGCGCGACGCATCGCCGGCCACAGCGTTGCTGCGCGTCGGTCACCTGCAGCGATGATGTCACAATCCGGGAACGGAAGCAGACCAATCAAAATGTTGTTTGAGTGTGACACAGCCAAGCGCAGCCCCCACCCCGACCAGCCCAGCCCAGCCCACCCCACCCCACCCCAGCCCAGCCCAGCCCAGCCCAGCTAGCACGCCTAGCGTCGGTCGCTCTACCTCTTCGGAGTGGAGGTCTAGCGCCAGGTCGCTCATGTTCTCCGCTGACGGGCTCTCCTCCGTCTCCTCCTTCCTCACTCCTTCTGTTTTTGCCGACCCACAACAGCAGCAGCAGCACCTCCGAACGCACACGACGCCCATGGCCCTGACCCTCCAGCCCAACCCCTCCATCCTTCCTTTTATCCCCCTTGTTCTCCGCTCCCTCTTTTTTTTTACCCCTTTCTCCCTCTCTCTCTCTCTGTTCTTCTCACTCTCTCTCGCCGTCTCTGTTTCTGCGCGTATCTCTCGCACTGGCCTTACTGTCTCCAGCCACTCAAAAGCACAGGAAAAAAAAGGGCCAGAAGTTCACATGACTAGCATGAGCTGGACTCAAAGCAAGGTCTCATGACTGAAACTACGAGAAAAAAACTAAACAAAAACAACTCTCGCTTTCCTTATCGGGACCAGCAGACCCTCGTCCCGTTCAAGCCCAGACATCAGCTGAGGAGTAAGGGGGATAGCGGTGGGAAGGGGGGGTTGAGGTGGGCAGGGGGGTGGGTTAGATTAGGGTGGGGGGGGGAAGAGGGGGCAGGGTGAGGGGAGGTGTGTGTGAACACAGGGAGGAGAGGCAGAAGAGATGAACATCCCTCTAATCTGTGTAAGGCCCAGAGCCTGGATGTAAAGTGTAATTTCTATTCCCGTCACGCGCGAGAGCTGCTCTCTGTGTTCGCTGCAGCCACGAGGCGCTACAGTCCGCCACTCATTTCAGCCAGAGAAACGCTGCGGAGTTAGCGTAGCGTAGCGTAGCGTTAGCCCCTCCGCGTTCCCACTGTGCACTCTGTGCTACCCCAG
>CM077298.1:35138294-35150794 GCA_039654925.1 Anguilla pacifica | reverse complement strand
CTCACTCTCAAACCCTGCTCCCCCCCTCCCCCGCCCCACCAACCCCACGCCCCCCACCACCCCACCACCTCCTAAACCCTTCACCGTAAATACACGGTGAAGGGTTTAGGATTCACACTCTGACACTCTGAGTCACCATGGAGACAGACTGGCGGGTGAAGGGCTATCTAAACTAACAGACTAAATAACATTGACGTGCGTTATGTCCTCCATGATGGACATAAGACTAAGAGGCCATGTGTGCCGTCGGGCCCCATGAGGCTCCCATTGGTGCCTGAGGCCGACCAGCTGAGGATGCCCCCCCTCCTCAATAGCTGGGTTCCCCTCCAGATTTATTCCCATTGGGGAGTTTTTTCTCGTCACTGTTTGAGGGTTTTCTCCCTACTGGGAGTCCCCCCCCCCTCATATTCTTGCTAGTTCAGGCCTGGTGTTTGCTCTGTTTGCTCTGTCTCTTGCCTTGCCACTCTGTAAAAGTGTCTTTGTGAGAGTGTCTCTGTAAAACTGTACAAATAAAATTTAATTGAATTACATTAAGTTAAAAGTTGTCCTGCAGAGTCCAGACACTCACATAGCCCAAAAACACATACTCAGCATGTGCCCCCCAGTTATACTGTACGAAAGGGCTCACATGTACCTGTGAAGAAACATCCTTCCCCGGCATCATGCTATGAGTAAGAAACTTGTGTACGGGGGGACAGAGAGCGTTTTATTTTGTGAGGTGGTTTTTTGAGAGAAGGGTCTCCTCCTCCACTATGGAAAACAGGAAAGCGTTTTGACCACAAAAACGTGTGCGTTCCTCAAGTTTTCCCTCGTTGCTTTTAACGCAGAGGACAGGCGTGTTGGGTTAAGGGGTTGAGGTCGGGGGGGGGGGGGGGGGCGTGTCCAGGTGAGGAGGTGGGTCAGCAGGACCCCCCCCCCGCATGAGGAATGTGAGGCCACACCCTTAGCGGGACCTCTCTAATGGAGTACAGAATGTAGAGGAGCACCGCCAGTGGGGGGGGGGGGGGGGGGAGCTCCTCTGCAGGAGACAGGGGCAAATCGATCCCGACAGGAGGGAGAATGTGGGTCAGCGAGGGGGGCCAGGAAGCTACAAATGGGGGGGGGGGGAGGGGGGGAGGGGGGGAGGGGTTTAATTAAGAACTCAAACTCAATCGATTTGATTTAATTACCCTCTGCCCCATTTTTGGCTGTTGTGCAGGATGAAGGATCACCTCATGGTACCTGCGTTCTTTTGATCGCTGCCTTTAAAGGATTTTAACGAGGATTTAAGGAAGGAAAATAACTTCTGCAGCTCTTAAACACTGATTTCCTTGTTATAATCTGAATAGTTGTTACCAAATTACATTGATATGGAAATGCTTCCTCATTAGATGTAACTGGGTAAAAAAATAAGAATCAGCCAATATGATTTTTTAAATAGTGGTAATATAGTTATATTATTATGCAATTATAATACTGTATACGTATTTAATCACAATGACAAAAACAGACCAAAAACGTTGTGTGCAGATGGAGGTGAGACACTGGTGTGTGTTGATGGAGGAGACAAGTGTGGACAGATGGAGGAACTGAATAGTTTATTTTGGCCTTGAAGGAGATGAGCGAGGAGGAGTGTGATGTCACAGAGGTGCTCGCTGTGGGAGAGTGTGATGTCATAGTGGGGCTTGCTGAGGGGGAGTGTGATGTCACAGAGAGGTTCGCTGACTGGGAGTGTGATGTCACAGAGGGGCTTGCTGAGCGGGAGTGTGATGTCACAGAGGGGATTGCTGAGGGGGAGTGTGATGTCACAGAGGGACTTGCTGAGGGAGAGTGTGATGTCACAGAGAGGTTCGCTGACTGGGAGTGTGATGTCACAGAGGGGCTTGCTGAGCGGGAGTGTGATGTCACAGAGGGGATTGCTGAGGGGGAGTGTGATGTCACAGAGGGACTTGCTGACAGGGAGTGTGATGTCACAGAGGGGCTTGCTGAGAGGGAGTGTGACGTCACAGAGGGGTACGCTGAGGGGGATTGTGATGTCACAGTGGGGTTTGCTGAGGGGGTGTGTGATGTTACAGGAGGGATGAGAGCCTCGGAGGGAGGCCAGAGAGGAGCACAGACATGACAGCTCCAAATTCCTCTAATTGCCCCCGTCCCAGTCCCCCCACCCCCACCCCATCCACACCCTAGCCCTCTTCTGTCTGTTCAGAGCACTTATGCACCAGGAAATGGTAGGGTTCATAAACAAGAAAAAACACATCACACTAAAACTGTGTTCTGTTTGTGTACGGCAGGACTGCCCAATCCTATAGGCTTTCATTCCCAGTTAGAGCGACAGGATGGTAGATCTCCTGGAACAGGATTGGCCAGTCCTGGACTACACGTTTTTTTTTTACATTTGCGCACTATAATGAAATATATATTAACATAATACGGTAAGTTACTTTATGGTTGAATTTGATATAATTAGACATGGCATCTAGCGTCACTTCATTTTTTATAATGTATGCAAGATGCATTTTTACACCATACGCTAATTACATTTAATATGTTGGACATTTGCTAAAGCAATCCATGTTATAAAGAGTGCATTTTATTCTGGAAGGGCAATTCCCATATCAGGTACGTCTGGACTGTCGTGAAGGCTTGCACAGGGGGTTCTTTGGCGGGGGGGAAAGGGCAGAGACGGCTGATGTTATTTAAAGGTGGGGGGGGGGGGTTGGGGGGGGGCAGGGCTTGGAGTGATCGTAACTCAAACTCCGACTCCTTCTTCCTCACCGCCCTCATCAGTATTCCACACTGGCAGCTGAAGCTGGGCACTGAAGCATCTGACAGTATTAGACCCATCACTCCCTCTCCCCAAATCTGCCCCCAGCACTGACAGAGAAGCAGGGAACAGGGAACGAGAGAGAGAGAGAGAGAGAGAGAGAGAGAGAGAAAAGTGGGAGGAATGATGCAGCAGGACTAAGGCAGAGATAGAACAATATGAGTGAAGGTCTGGTCTGAGTTACAGGTTGTGTGTGCCGAACTCTGCAGGTTTGCCGGCAGCTACACTGTGCAAGCTAATGGCCTGATATGGGGGGGGGGGCAGGGGGATGGGGGGGGGGGTGGGGCTCGGTAACATGCTGGGAGGCTCACAAGGAAAGCAATACATCACCTGCACTGCGGTTCAAGAGCAGGGGGAGAACAGCTTGAACCCCCCCAGCCCCCCGCCCGGACCCCCCCACAGCCGCAGCCATAATTAAATCCTCACACACGCAGCTCCTGGCTGCAGCGCCAGGCATCCAGCTCCCCCCTGCACAGAAATGATTATGATTGGGCTGCTTTGAACAAGTAAGTTAAACGGTCCTGGAATAACCTGCGTGCGCTCCTGTTTTTTTGTTTTTGTTTTTCTCCCCCTCATCCACCGCAGTCCCTGCCCCGATGCATTTATTCTGCTTCTCCAGTGACCCGCTGCCTTAACTTATAATCCCCCCCCCCCAACAACCCCCCTCCCCTCCCCCTCCAGCCAGACTGGCAAAAGAAGGGTCCTCTCTTTGCCCCCCCCCCATACCCCCCACCCGTCTACAGACCGCCATCCTTCCACCGTTCCCCCCTCTGAGTTTCGAGCGTCTGTGAAAGCCACCTCACATTTCTCAGAGTGCCCTAGTGCAGCGGCTGGGGACCAGCGCATGAATCACGGATCAGTGACAGGCCTGCGGTAGGCCGCTGCGCTCCCCCCCCCCCCGCCCCCCCCTCACCCCGGGGGGGGACTGTATATTACAGGCAGCGTAATGGGAATCTGTCATCACCTGTGTCACTAGGCAGCTGAGGGCCTTGCCACTCATATGCTGAAACAGCGCGGCGCGAACGCGGAGCGATGAACAGGACAGACTGCCGTGCAAATTGACTGACACCGTGTGTGTGTGTGTGTGTGTGAGTGTGTGTAGTAATGTGTGTGCAGTGTGTGTGTGAGTGTGCAGTGTGTGTGTGTATGTGTGTGAGTGTGTGTGTGTGCATGAGTGTGTGTGTGTGTGTGTGTGTGTGTGTGTGCATGAGTGTGAGTGTGTGCGCTTGCGTGTTTGTGTGTGTGTTTGTGTGCGTGCGTGCGTTTATGTGTGTGCACATGTATGTGTGCATGTGTGTGTATGTGTGCGTGTGTGTTTGTGTGCGTGTGTGTTTGTGTGCGTGTGTGTGTGCGCGCGTATGCGTGCGTGTGTGTGTGTGTGAAT
Source organism: Anguilla pacifica (assembly GCA_039654925.1). Taxonomy (NCBI): domain Eukaryota; kingdom Metazoa; phylum Chordata; class Actinopteri; order Anguilliformes; family Anguillidae; genus Anguilla; species Anguilla pacifica. Next base: position 35,146,607 of record CM077298.1, on the reverse strand, counting down.
GCATTTGCGCATATGTGTGTGTGTGTGTGTGTGTGTGTGTGTGCATGAATGCGTTTGCGCATATGTGTGAGTGTGTGTGTGTGCGCGAATGCGTTTGCGTATATGTGTGAGTGAGTGTGTGTGTGTGTGTGTGTTCGTGTGCATGTGTTTGTGTGTGTGTGTGTGTTTGTGTGCATGTGCATGTGTTTGTGTGTGCGTCTGTGTTTGTGTGCGTGTGTGTGTGCGTGAATGCATTTGCGCATATGTGTGAGTGAGTGTGTGTGTGTGTTTGTGTGCGTGCGTGAATGCGTCTGCGCGTATGTGTGAGTGAGTGTGTGTGCGTGAATGCGTCTGCGCATACGTGTGAGTGAGTGAGTAAACTGCACAGTCACCCTGCTTGTCACAAGCGCAGACCGAGGGGCCTGTGCTGCTGCCGTTGTCACGGTGGAGCTGCTCACCTAGGCGATGGAATGCCTCCGTGGCTGCCTGGCGCAGGTTCTGCATCCTGGGACCTGTGTCTGTGTGCTCACCGCTCTCTGGAACCTCACTCCCACCTGCGCATCCTCTGCACTTTCCCAGACGCGCGCGTCACAAAATTCCTACGGCTCGACTTCCTCCGGGGCACTGGAACAGCAGCAGCAGCAGCCCGCAAAAGAAAAGGTTTTAATCTCCTCCCTCCTCTTTCCTTCTGTACACGAGATGTTTGGGTAGCTCTCTCTCTCTCTCTCTCTTATTCCCTCTCCCTCTGTAGCTCTCTCTCTTTCTCTCTCTCTCCCTCAGTGATGTTGCTCTGTCTCAGTCTCACTGCTTCTGCCACTGCCCTACTGAGAAAGCCACCAACCAATCAGAGAGGGCTGTTAGAAGCTACAGACCAATCAGTGCGCACACCAGGGAAGGGGGGGAGGGGGGCGGCTGTTGTTATTATTTTGAAAGCTTTCGCATGCTCAGAGTATAGCGTAATGTGCTTTTGCACCAGGGCTGCTTGAGACTGCTGAGTCCTTGCATAATAATATAGGATCAATACGTTTGCAGCCAACCTGCATAGTTGGACCTTGCACTTGTCAAAGTGTGATAACTGTGCAGGCCTAACACCACCCTGCCAAAGAACACTGACGTGAAGACATTCACATTCCTTACTGTGTACTCCCCTGTTAGCCCTACACCAACTGTGTTTAGTTTGTTTTATTCCGCCCTATAGTTTGCCTGTTGTTCTCGTTTTGCTCTTTGCTCCCATGTAGACTTATTTGTTTTTTAATTTTTTTTATTTTTACCTTTGCATTTTAGTTCTAACTGCTGCTCCTTAGAAAGCAGTTTGAGAATCTATTGAATGGTGCTCTAAATAACATGTGTCATTCCTCTATAAATAAATTATGTATATTTGGTATATATGGAATATAACCATAATTTGAAGTGAACAGTACAAAGCATTATGTTCTAAACCATGAAAAAGCTACAGTGAATATGCATCTGTCACCTGTGCATTCTGTTTTTCTGCCAAGTGATGAAACCCTCATTACAAAACTTCTTTGCCTTCAAATAAAAGTCAAGCGTGAACATATTTTGTGCTTAGCTGCATGCAATCTAGACTATAGATAATGATCTGCCCTGCAAATTTTAAGGCACATTTTAATTTAATACATTTCTAATTTAGGATTGCCATAAACTTGTCACCCAGTTATGTTATAGAATGGAGGCTGGTATGTTCATTTATTTTTATTTGAAGTGGTTGGTTTCTCCTTCAAATGAAAATCACACCAAACGTAAAAGAAAATAATTTTTAAAAGATCTGATTGTTGGTCTCTTTGGCTCTGAAGAAATCACTGTCCATCGATTTTTTCAAAGGGCACACCATGTTGGCCAATGTATTTTTTCAGTTACAACATAACATTCATTCACTACTGAAATCTATTTACCTTTCATTCCAAACAGCTATTTTTCAGTGGACATGTTCAGCAAAACCATATACTTATTTATTAGAAAATAAATTGAATCACAGATTTATTTAACAGGACACTGTTAATATTTTTGTTCTCAATACATTGATTTTATCTTGTTTTTTTAACGCAAGCAGCTAAAGAAAAAAACAACAACGTGGAATTGTCATAACACTGAATTACCATTCCAATAAGTTTTTGGAATCACTGAGGTTCTTTAATATTTCGCTAAGTAGGGACCAAATAATTTCCCGTGGATATACTGGCTATATGTTGTGTTGGATGCAGACAATTTTAGAAAACGCAAACATTACACCTATTTTGAGCCTCGCTGGATGCCGTTAGACGATTGGTCAAACAAACAGCGTTGTGAATTTCTCTGTGATTTCTGGTTTATCATTTATTTCGTTTTGAGACTCAGTCGTTATTTTGCGTCATATTTCATTTCATTACAATAAAACGTAGATGATCTTAAAAAACAGTTTTGTGGGCAATGTAACAGTTCGATTTTCTGGCCGACAACAACATGCTATATGTGCAACAAGCAGGAGCTACTAGCTACGAAATACAGCTTTAGCTAACTATACAGAATATGTGAGTATGAATATTTTGACGAGATATAGCTTCAATTAATGAGACATATATATACGATTCTTGCTAAACGCTGTATTTAATGCATCTCTTGGTTTTGAAAATAAGTACGTTGTGGATAAAGTCTGCATGTAGGATAAATTTACAAGAACTACAGCGATTCCTTTTGAAGTTGCAAGCTAGCTAGCTAACTACTGATTTCGATAACTCATCGGCTAGCTAGCTAGCTTTGGTTACCACACTGGCATTATTATTAGCTTGCTACTTTGCTTCGTAAGCCAGTAGTTGCTCTGTCAATAAGCTAGGCATCTTCCGCTAGTGTACTGTTACTTGTTTTCTAATAGAGGTAGCCAGTTAAGTAATTTATTCACAGTATTCAAAGTTCCTGAGAGAGAACTGTCTTCCAAACTGTCAACAATTGCTGGCGATTTAGGTGCGGTGCAAATAGACCAACAAGGGTGACAACAGCCAAAGCGACTCATGTTGATGTCCGAAATTCCCTCATTTGCAAATGAATATAGTTTATCCTACTCGTGGTTATTTGAATATATAGCTGCCTTTCTGTGTCCTAATTTTTTAAATCAAAGGCAAGAACATAAAGTCGTTTGCCGTTTAATTTCGAAAGGAATCAATTTATTTCCCCTTAATGTTCAATGTAAGTACATGGGCACTTCGTGTAGCAATTGACCCAAGTCATGGTTTTGTTACGGTTTTTGGAAGTAAAATGTAAAAAGAAAGTAAAGGTTCCTGGTGCTGACAAGTGGGGAAGTGGTGTTCAGAACAATTGAAAGCCTGTCTTTGTCCTTTTCAGCTCGAGCACCACCCCTGGCCTTACCATGCAGCGGGCGTAACATGGAGGAGCCGCTCTGATGGAGAATCAAAAGAAGGGGTATGGACCAGGAAGTTCAATAGCGATGACATGCTACTGTTTGGACACTGGGCCTTTTTAAAAATATGTAATCACGTGCTGTGGATCTCGCTGTTGAGAAGTGCTGCGCACGTTTATCTCAGGACCTGTGTGGCAATTTGCAGACTCTTTACACAGTGGTCCTGTTTACATTATTTTCTCGCTGAGGGAAGGAAGTTGAGATCATGGTGTGTTGTGTGTTTGTTCTTGCTGTTCTTTGATTGTTCCTGTGTTTGTCTTCACGGTCATGCTGTTCCGTGATTGGCTGTGTGTTTGTCTCTGCGTTCTTGCTGTTCAGTGATTGGCCGTGTGTTTGCCTCCACGTTCTTGCTGTTACGTGATTGGTTTGTGTGTTTGTCTCCACGTTCTTGCTGCTTAGTGATTGGCTGTGTGTTTGTCCCCACATTCTTGCTGTTCTGTGATTGGCCGTGTGTCTCCACATTCTTGCTGTTCTGTGATTGATTTGTGCGTTTGTCTCCACGTTCTTGCTGTTCTGTGATTGGTCATGTGTTTGTCTCCACATTCTTGCTGTCCTGTGATTGGCCGCGTGTTTGTCTCACAGCTCTGGCGGGGAGGATAGTTCTGGGGAGAGAGGCCTGCTCCATGCCTGGAAGGGCTATTCCTGCAGTGTGACCCCAGAAAGAGTGCTCCTGTCCAGGCCGGTGCTGCAGGCCGCCCTGGGGACCCATCATGCAGTTCTCCTGGCAGAGGGTAAGAGAGAGAGGGAGAGCTCTCTGTGGAGGGCTGCTGGGGACATTGTGGTGGTACCTTTATCAAGGGGAAACCTATATTGCCACACATTGTCCACATATATTCCTCACTATTGTTTCACTGAAACTGTGCTTGTGATGTACGCTTCCTAAGTGTTGATTAGGAATACATGGTCTGGAAAGAGTGGATCTGAGGGTGTATCTTTACCAGTACACACTGTGTGGAGCTGCTTTTCATCACTTGATTACATTACATTACAGGCATTTAGCAGACGCTCTTATCCAGAGCGACTTACACAACTTTTACATAGCATCCATTTTATACAGCTGGATATATACTGAAGCAATTTCGGTTAAGTACCTTGCTCAAGGGTACAACGGCAGTGCCCTACCTGGGAATCGAACCTGCGACCTTTCGGTTACAAGCCCAGTTCCTTACCCACTGTGCCACACTCCGTCCTACTTGATCCTGTTTTCACCTTTTCACTTGATCCTGTTTTCACCTTTTCACCTGATCCTGTTTTCACCTTTTCACCTCCTGGCTGTTGACCTGACGTGGGCTGTCACTGCTGGCAGCGTATCGATTGTGTGCTGCTGCTGCTTTAGACGTCTGCGTCTGGTCGCGTTCGGTCGCTCCGCCTGGCGTAAAGCACCGCTCTCACCTGTGTGCCTCCAGGTGGGCAGGTGTACAGCTTCGGCGAGTTGCCGTGGAAACAGGACGGCGTGTCGGGCGCGGCGGAGCCGGTGCTGGAGGCGGCGCTGGGCGGGCACCGCGCCGTGTCCGTGGCGGCGGGCGCCTTCCACAGCGGGGCGGTGACGGAGGACGGGGGGGTGCACATGTGGGGGGACAACGCGGCGGGCCAGTGCGGGCTGTCCGGCCGCAGCACGGTGCCCAACCCCACGCCCGTGGGCGTGGCCGACCTGGAGGCCGGCCCGCCGCAGACGGTGCGCGTGCTGGAGCTGGCGTGCGGCGACCAGCACACCCTGGCGCTCTCCGCCCGGCGCGAGGTCTGGGCCTGGGGCAGCGGCTGCCAGCTGGGCCTGGTTGCCAGCGGCCTCTTCCCCGTCTGCCAGCCCCAGAAGGTGGAGCACCTGGCGGGCAGGTACGTGCTGCAGGTGGCCTGCGGCGGGGCCCACAGCCTGGCGCTGGTGCGCTGCCTGCCCCCGCCCCAGGAGGCCCAGCGGCGCCCCCCGCAGGAGGACAAACTGTGCGGCCAGTGCAACCAGCTGCTCTTCACCATGACCGACAAGGAGGACCACGTGATCATCTCCGACAACCACTACTGCCCCCTGGGGGTGGAGCTGGCCGAGGGGGAGGCGGGGCTGGGGGCGGGGCTCGGCTCTCCCGCCCAGAGGCTCCGGACCTCCCCCTCGGAGCCGGCGCTGTCTGGCTCCGCCCCTCTCACCGCGGTCGACGAGGCCCCTCAGGAGCCCCGCCCCCTGGAGGGAACGCCCGCCCGGTCCGGCCACAGGGGGGCCGAGAGCCCCGAGCCGGCGGGGGGGGGCGCCCCCGAAACGGACCGCGACTCCGCCCCTCAGGCGGGGGACTGCTGTAAAACGCCGGGGGGGACGGGGGCGGGGTCCAAAAACTCGCCCTATCCTGACGAGCAGGCGGTGAAGGACTATCTGAAGAGGCTGTCGGACCACTCTGCGGCCGAGCAGGCCAGCAGGGGGCCCACCGCAGTGCAGTGCGCTCAGGTCAGTACCCGAAATCTTTCACACAGAGGCACGCGCCCGTGTTCCTCTCCCTAAGGAGGGCTCAGTGTTCCTACAGGGTCTCATCACATTACAGGCATTTAGCAGATGCTCTTATCCACACAACTTTCACATCCATTTATACAGCTGGGTATGTACTGAAGGAATGCAGGTTAAGTACACTTGCTCAAAGGTGCAAGGGCAGTGTCCAACCCAGGAATCGAACCTAGGACCTTTAGGTTACAAGACCAGCTCCTTACCCGTTACACTACACTGCCGCTCATCTCCAGGGTTCTGTACGGCCCAGTCGAGTCCGAGCTGCCCGTGAGGTTCTGAAGGCGGCTGTTCTGTTTTCAATTTATCCCCCCCCCCCTCTCTCCGCTGCAGCCTTTGAGTGAGCTGGCGGACCCCTCCGACCCCGACCCCGACCCTGACCCCGCCCCCGACCTGGACCCCGCCCCCCTGCCCGCCACCGCGGTGGGCTCCGCCCTGAACAGCCTGGTGGTGTCGTGCGCCTCCGCGGTGGGGGAGCGCGTGGCCTCCACCTACGAGGCCCTGTCCCTGAAGAAGGTCATGAGCTACTACTACCCCGCCGGGGCGGGGGGCGGCTGCGTCCCGGGGCCCCCCCCAGCCCCCGAGGGCTGCAAGGAGACGCGGGAGGAGCGGGTGCGCCTGGAGGAGTCCATGCAGGGCAAGAAGAGCTCCAGCCTGGGCGACATTCGGGAGGGGGAGGCCGAGGGGCTGAGCAGGAGGCTGTCCCTGCCCGGACTGCTCTCTCAGGGTACATACTTTATTCACCTCATGTCCCTGCATAGGGCGCTGTGTAAGTACGCACCAGCGTGTGTGTGTGTGTGTGTGTGTGTGTGTGTGTGCATGCATGCATGTGTGTGTGTGTGTGTGCATGCGCTTGTGTGTGTGTGTGTGTGTGTGTATGTGTGTGTCTTTACATAGGGCACTGTGTAAGTACGCACCAGCGTGTGTGTGTGTGTGTGTGTGTGTGCATGCATGCATGTGTGTGTGTGTGCGCATGCGCTTGTGTGTGTGTGTGTCTCTTTACATAGGGCACTGTGTAAGTACGCACGAGCGTGTGTGTGTGTGCATGCGCTTGTGTGTGTGTGTGTGTGTGTGTGTGTGCATGCGCTTGTGTGTGTGTGAGTGTGTGTGTGTGCATGCGCTTGTGTGTGTATGTGTGTGTGTGTGTGTGTGTGTGTGTGTGCATGCGCTTGTGTGTGTGTGTGTGTGTGTGTCTTTACATAGGGTGCTATGCACAGTAAGTATGCACAAGCACACGTGTGGGTACGCATGCGTGTGTGTGTGTGTGTGTGTGTGTGTGCGCGCGCATGCGCCTGTGTGTGCAGGGGTTCTAGGGTTCACCTGTTTCTCTGTGCCAGCAGGTCTGTTCTGGCCTTTGGGTGGCGGGGGGGGGGGGGGGGGGGGGGGGCGGGACTCTTTGTCCTCAGGCAGCGCTTGTTTGCAGGAGATTAGAGCGCTCAGGACGCAGAGGAATGCGTTTCCTCATAGCTGAGCAGCCTCGGCCTGGGGGAGGGGCCGCAGCAGGAGGCCCAGCTCGCGCTGAGACAGATCCCTAACCAACTGGACCTGCCTTGTGTCGGAAAGTTTTCCAGCTGTGTACCTGCAGCTTACGCACCTGCACTGCAGGAGGGCCGCAAGTTCCGCTGATAACGCTATGAATCTTGGGTAATCCGTAGCTTCTTGCGAAAGTTGGCGCTATGGTGGTTTTTAGATTGTGAATTAGGAGATTTTCCCGTCATAATTTCCCTGCTAACTAAAGATGGACGTGACAGCTCGTTTGTGTTGGACTAGTGCCGGTACAGTGTGCTAGTCAGGTGTGAGTCCGCTGCTCTGTCCGCCAGGCTACCAACGAGGGTTCAGACCTGGCCGGGCGCAGAACTAGAGGTGACGCACCACACCGAGCCGGAGGAAGCCTGGTGGTGAAAGCACTGGGATGTAGATGTTGCCGTGTGACGTGACGGGATGCGGCCATGTTGGGTTGTTATGTTGGGTTGTTATTTTGGGTTTTTACGCTGGCGGGCGGGACCGGCACGTCAGAGTCTGTGCACTTTGCTGAACTCGGCTCACGCTGTCCTCCGCCTGCAGTTCCCCGGTCGGCCACAGATGGCGCCCAGCGGGGGGGGGGTGCTGGCGGCGGCTCCAGCGTGAGACTGTGCCGTCAGCATGTCGCGCTTCTCCGGACACACACACACACACACACACACACGCATGCACGCACGCACACACACACACACGCACGCACACACACAGGCACGCGCACACACACACACACGCACGCACGCACCCACGGGTCGAGGTGCCTGAGCTGAATTAGTCATCGCACTCTCGCCCAAAAACCCATGTTGTTGTTGTTGTTGTTGTTTTTCCCCCTCCAGTGTTTTTTACTGTGTAAACTGCAGAGGGTTGTTTTTGTGCATCGCCAGGGGAGAAAAACGCTTAGATTATTGTTGTAAATAATTAATCG
>CM077298.1:35123294-35133294 GCA_039654925.1 Anguilla pacifica | reverse complement strand
GCGGTTTATCCGTTTGGATCCTCTCTCGTTTCCCAGCTGGGCTACGTGAGCAGCGTGTTCGCGGGCGGGCGGAGCTGCCTGGCGTTGGCGGACAGGAACGTGATGGGCTTCATCGGCAGCCTCCACGAGCTGGCCGCCGCCGAGCGGAGGTTCTACTGCAAGCTGAGCAGCGTGAAGAGCCAGATACTGCGCCCCCTGCTGGGCCTGGGTGAGGCGCGGCCGCAGCACCATGGGGAGGGTGGGGAGGGTGGGGAGGGTGGGGGGGGGGGGGCGGGGAGTTTGGGCAGGAGTTCAGAATGGGATATGGCCATCATGGTCATGGAGCAACGGGAATGTTGTAGCGATGAGGTTGTAGTACTGTTAGTGATGGGATAGTGAGGCTTCGTGAAACCCCAAAAGGGGCGGGGCTACCATGCTCAATCAGTGACTCGCCGATTTGATTCCATGACATTGCATAGCTTCAGAGGTAAAACTTTTGTTTGGTGCGTTAGCTAGTGATTGACAGCACGTGTATCTCCACGGTGTGGTCCGTGAAGCCTTGCTCCCCCAAGCACGGAAAACGGCCAAACAAGCCGAGGACGTAGCGGTTAGCGTCACGTCCCCTGTGCTAGCGGTTTGGGCCTGAGCGTTTTATGTGTTTAGCTGAGCGCCTAGCGTGTGTGTGCTGTGTTTAGCTGAGCGGTTAGCGTGTGTGTGCTGTGTTTAGCTGAGCGGTTAGCGTGTGTGTGCTGTGTTTAGCTGAGCGGTTAGCGTGTGTGTGCTGTGTTTAGCTCAGCGCCTAGCGTGTGTGTGCTGTGTTTAGCTGAGCGGTTAGCGTGTGTGTGCTGTGTTTAGCTGAGCGGTTAGCGTGTGTGTGCTGTGTTTAGCTGAGCGGTTAGCGTGTGTGTGCTGTGTTTAGCTGAGCGGTTAGCGTGTGTGTGCTGTGTTTAGCTGAGCGGTTAGCGTGTGTGTGCTGTGTTTAGCTCAGCGGTTAGCGTGTGTGTGCTGTGTTTAGCTGAGCGGTTAGCGTGTGTGTGCTGTGTTTAGCTGAGTGATTAGCGTGTGTGTGCTGTGTTTAGCTCTGGGGTTAGCGTGTGTGTGCTGTGTTTAGCTGAGCGGTTAGCGTTGCGTGTGCTACGTTTAGCTCAGCGCTCAGCGTGTGTGTGACGCCGCCGTCCCGCTCTCCCATAGAGACCCTGGGTGCGGCTCTGGGCCCGGCCCTAAACCCGCTGCTGCAGACGCTGGCGGAGCACTTCAGCCGGCTGTGCCACCTGACGGGGCAGCACTCCGTCTCCCTGACCGGCTTCCTGCGCCGCGGCCGCCAGCGCGACGTCAAGGGCCTGGTCATGCTGGAGCACGCCGCCGCCTTCCTGGACACCTACAGAGAGTGGGTACCCGCCGCCTGCCTGTACCCGCCGACCCCCTGTACCCACTGACCACCTGTACCCACTGACCACCTGTACCCGCCACCCGCCTGTACCCACCGACCCCCTGTACCTGCCATCCGCCTGTACCCGCCGCCGCCGCCGCCGCCTGTACTCACTGACCGTCTGTACCCACTGACCCCCAATACCCACTGACCACCTGTACCCGCCACCCGGCTGTACCCACTGACCACCTGTACCCGCCACCCGCCTGTACCCACTGACCCCCTGTACCCACTGACCACCTGTACCCACTGACCGCCTGTACCCACTGACCCCCTATACCCACCGCCCGCCTGTACCCACTGACCCCCTATACCCACCGCCCGCCTGTACCCACTGACCCCCTATACCCACCGCCCGCCTGTACCCACTGACCCCCTATACCCACTGACCACCTGTACCCACTGACCCCCTATACCCACTGACCCCCTATACCCACTGACCACCTGTACCACACCACTGACCCCCTATACCCACTGACCACCTGTACCCACTGACCCCCTATACCCACTGACCCCCTATACCCACTGACCCCGTACCTGTACCCGCCACCCGCCTGTACCCATCGCTACTCAAACCCACCGCTACTCGAACCTGCCACCACCCGAACCCGCCACCACCCATTCCACACCCCCCACACCGTGTAAAGGCCAAACCTGTGGAGAATAAATGGGCTGTATAATGATTATAAGTGTACATCGGGCCACCAGTAGCCATGGTGATTTATGATTATGAAAAAACGGTACAACATATTTTTACCCCCAGTCTATTTTTCTCTGCTTTTCCGGCGTCTTCCTTTTCCGCGCTTTCTCTCCCGCCGTCTCTGGGACGTATCCAGACGCGGTCGTGTCCTCGCGGGACGCCCTGTCTCTCTCCGAGTCCCTGCAGTCGAGCTGGAGCCGGCCGAGCTGCGGTCGGGCTCGCGCTGAGGTTGACTGCAATCCAGCGTATCGCGTTGCGTGCGTCCCGCGCGCCAGCGCGTGATGTCAGACTAAACGCCGCCGCTGCCGTCCGCCAAGATCGATATGAGCGCCTGGACCCACTTCAGTCACATTCTTCAGTCAGATTTTTACCAGACTGCTCGTGCTGGCTCCACCTCAGCTGTGTACCTCAGCTGTTTTCGGTGAGAGAAAGAGAGAGAGAGAGAGAGAGAGAGAACGAAAGCCCAACTGAAACTCCGCGGGTCCCTGCTCTGCAGTACCACAGGGAAATCAGTGTCTGTCCTGTTTGGAGCTCTCCAGCGGGAAAGGATGATAATTAGTTAATTAGTTTCTGCAGCTGTGTTTCTGATCGATGTCTCCCCCCCCCTCACTCTCTCACTCTGTCTCTCCCCCCCTCTCTCTCTCTCTCTCCCCCCCTCTCTCTCTTTCTCTCTCCCTCTCTCTCTCTCTCTCTCCCCCTCTCCCCCCCCCCCCTCTCTCTCTCTCTCTCCCCCTCCCCCTCTCCCCCCCCCCCCCCCCCCCCCCCCTCTCTCTCTCCAGGTACTGCAGCTCTGTGGGGAACTTCCTGGTGATGGGGGGCTTTCACGCCCTGGCCAAGCCTTCCCTGTGAGTCTCCTGTAGGGAAGGCCAGACATAGACTGCACCGCTGATCCGCGCTGACATTCATACACTTTTAATGAGAGACGTGTGTGTGTGTGTGTGTGCACGGGTGTGAGTGTGTCTGTTTGTGGGTGTGTTTATGTGTGTGTGTGCGCGTCTGTCTGTGTGTGTGTGTGTGTGTGTGTGTGTGTGTGTGTGTGTGTGTGTGTGCGCGTGCGTGAGCGCGTGTTTGTCTCTCTGTGCATGCACGTGTGTGCGCATGGGTGCATGTGTGAATGTGTGATTTTATGTATGTATGTATGTATGTGTGTGTGTGTGTGTGTGTGTGTGTGTGTGTGTGTGTGTGTGTGTGTGCGCGTGCGTGAGCGCGTGTTTGTCTCTCTGTGCATGCACGTGTGTGCGCATGGGTGCATGTGTGAATGTGTGATTTTATGTATGTATGTATGTATGTGTGTGTGTGTGTGTGTGTGTGTGTGTGTGTGTGTGTGTGTGTGTGCGCGCGCGCATTTGTGTCTGTCTGTGCCTGTCTGTGCCTGTGTGCCCGTGAGAGTGTGTGCATGAGTGTGCCTGTACACATCTCAGAGTACATCTCTGTCTCTCCCCTCACATTTCTCCTCTGTCTGTCTCCCTCTCCCTCTCTGTCTCCCTCTCTCTCTCTCTCTCTCCCTCTCTCTCTCTGTCCGTCTGTCTGTTTGTCTCTCTCTCTCCGTCCGTCTGTCCGTCCCTCTGCAGGGATTTTTTTGGGAAGAGCCCCGAGCTGCTGCAGCGTCTGGCCGAGTCGAGTGAGGAGAGCGCTCCCCTGAGCGACCTGCTGGTGGCGCTCTTCTACCTGCCCGTGCGCCACCTGCACGAGTACGGCCGGCTGCTGCTCAAGCTGGCCACCTGCTTCGAGGTGGTGCGTACCTGGGAGAGCGCAGCCACACACCCACAATGCACCTCCAGCATGCATGTGAGACACACCCTCAGTCACCAGCACACACGCGCATCCGCTTTCTGCGCAGTCACTGAGGGGGAGGTCTGCTCTGGTTTAACTCTACCCTGGTTTAACTCTGCTCTGGTTTAAATGCTCTGGTTTAACTCTGCTCTGGTTTAACTCTGTTCTGGTTTAACTCTACTCTGGTTTGAATCTGCTCTGGTTTAACTCTGTCCTGGTTTAACTCTGATCTGGTTTAACTGTGTCCTGGTTTAACTCTACTCTGGTTTAAATGCTCTGGTTTAACTCTAACCTGGTTTAACTCTGTCCTGGTTTAACTCTACTCTGGTTTGAATCTACTCTGGTTTAACTCTACTCTGGTTTACCTCTGTCCTGGTTTAACTCTACTCTGGTTTGAATCTGCTCTGGTTTAACTCTACTCTGGTTTAACTCTACTCTGGTTTGAATCTGCTCTGGTTTAACTCTGTCCTGGTTTAACTCTACTCTGGTTTGAATCTGCCCTGGTTTAACTCTACTCTGGTTTAACTCTGTCCTGGTTTAACTCTACTCTGGTTTGAATCTGCTCTGGTTTAACTCTACTCTGGTTTAACTCTGTCCTGGTTTAACTCTACCCTGGTTTAACTCTACTCTGGTTTAACTCTGTCCTGGTTTAACTCTACCCTGGTTTAACTCTACTCCGGTTTAACTCAGAGCACGCTGGATTACCAGAAGCTCCAGGACGGCTGCTCCAAGTACGAGGCCCTGGCGCTCCTCCTGAAGAAAAGGAGGAAGGAGGCGGAGTACACCTACCACTTCTGGAAGAGCTTCCCGGGAAGATGACGGTGAGGGGCTCCTCCGGTGGGGGGGGGGGGCAGGGGGGTTTAACAGTGACTGACAGATGGATGGACAGATAGATAGACGGATGGGGAGATCGATAGATAGATCCCTCTCTGCCTCAGCGCTGGTGGTGGTGGAGCCGTAGGGAAGGTGGTGGGGGGGGAGTAGGCCGCCGTCGCTGAATGATCCCCCTTAATGAGCCCTCCACCGATCGCAGCGGGGAGCGGCTCTGCGTTTCGCTGAAAATGCTCCTCCGTTCTGAGCTGTGAAATGAATGTTTCTGCCTTACGAGCCAGTAGACTGCGCACACAGAGCCCCTGATTGGTCCAGATTGTGCTCATTAATCAGGGACGCTGGGGCTTTTATCACTTTAAGGGGTTCTGTTCTACCCCCCGCCCCCCGCCCCCCCGTCCCCCTCCTGTGATTCTAGAGCTCCAGTCACGACCGAATTCTCCTGCCGTGGCTTTTTCTCTCTGGTGAAAACGGAGGCTGTTATATTTTATATTTTTTAATGTCTGGAAGCAGTTCTGAGAAGCGGAGGAATTTGCCTCATTTCTGACCCGGTGCTTCTTCAGAGAAGGCCTTCTCACCGCTGCCTCACGGTCCTGTTACTGCGTGTGTGTGTGTGTGTGTGTGTGTGTGTGAGATGGGTCACTGAGTCACAGTCTCCGTCATCTGTCCTCCCGCCCCCTCCCGGCACCTATCCCAGGATTCCCTGCGGAAGCCGTCCCGCCGCCTGGTGTGCGAGAGCAGCAATAAGGCCCTGACGCTGCAGAACGCCGGAAGGTTCTCCGTCAACTGGTTCATCCTGTTCAACGACGCGCTGGTGCACGCGCAGGTGAGGGGGGGGGGCGGGGGGGGGGGGTCCCGGCTCGTGAGCACGCGGAACGCCGGGCGATGCTAAGATAACGCGCGCTCGTTAGGGGAGGTAAAAGACGATGCGTATCCCGTGGTTACGGTGTGTGCGGTGTGTGTGCGGTGTGTGTGCGGTGTGTGTGTGGTGTGTGTGCGGTGTGTGCGTTGTGTGTGTGGTGTGTGTGCGGGGTGTGCGGTGTGTGTGCGGTGTGTGCGGTGTGTGTGCGGTGTGTGTGCGGTGTGTGTGCGGTGTGTGCGTTGTGTGTGTGGTGTGTGTGCGGGGTGTGCGGTGTGTGTGCGGTGTGTGTGCGGTGTGTGTGTGGTGTGTGTGCGGTGTGTGCGTTGTGTGTGTGGTGTGTGTGCGGGGTGTGCGGTGTGTGTGCGGTGTGTGCGGTGTGTGTGCGTTGTGTGTGCGGTGTGTGGCGTGTGTGCGTTGTGTGTGCGGTGTGTGTGGTGTGTGTGGTGTGTGTGTGGTGTGTGCGGTGTGTGTGCGGTGTGTGCGTGGTGTGTGCGTTGTGTGTGCGGTGTGTGCGGTGTGTGTGCGGTGTGTGCGTGGTGTGTGCGTTGTGTGTGCGTTGTGTGTGCGGTGTGTGCGGTGTGTGTGCGGTGTGTGCGGTGTGTGTGCGGTGTGTGTGCGGTGTGTGTGTGCGGTGTGTGTGTGGTGTGTGTGTGCGTTGTGTGTGCGTTGTGTGTGCGGTGTGTGCGGTGTGTGTGCGGTGTGTGTGCGGTGTGTGTGTGTGTGTGTGTGCGGTGTGTTTGCGTTGTGTGTGCGGTGTGTTTGCGTTGTGTGCGGTGTGTGTGCGGTGTGTGTGCGGTGTGTGTGTTGTGTGTGTGGCGTGGTGCTTCTCATTCTCTGGCCCTTCAGGCTTACCTTTTTTTTTTTTTGTCTTTGCTCTGTCAGGGCGTGTCCCCCTCTAAGAACATTGTAAGTATGCAGCTGCCGTAGAGAGGGGTCTAGTCAACACTAGTCAGCACCGCCCTCCCTGGTGCATTGTGGGATTGTCTTGGGAAGCAGGCCTCTCGGTGAGAGCAGTCTTTACAGTTTAAACAAACTCCCCTCCATACCCTGCCCTCCCAGGGTCACAGAAACAAGGTGCTGGAATTAGCTCAAACTCCCCAAATAAAGACTGCGGGGATTAGCGTAGCGGCTACAGGCGAGCAGCGTAGCGGTTGGGGGTGAACAGCATGCCGCAGCTCTCCCCGTTCCCCTGTTTTCCCCCACAACACGATCGTTCAGCTCAGTTCCAACGGGCCTGAGTCCTTCCCAAGCCAAGACCCGACGAGACCCTCCTCGTGCGAGTGTGTGGATGCTGTGTGTGACACACGAGTAACAACCAAGGCTTAACGCTCAGGGGCGTGTCGCGTTATTTATCTGTTTAGGAAGCTTCGCACTCACCGGCCAATCACGGTTTAACGCCTCACCTGCCCGCCATTCGGTGATTAACTGGGCTCTACGCCGACATGTGCTAGTGAGTCAGGGTCCTGGTGCAGTCCCTGGTCCTGGAGAGCCACGAGCTCTGCTGCTTTTTGTTTTCACCTTAAAATCAGCACCCAGTTCAGACCCAGGTAACCAGGTGAAGTGTGAAACGAAATGGCAGCGACGGACTCCCCCCCCTCCCCCCCCCCCCATCGCCTGCTGTATCTCCAGGGCCGGTAGGCCTCCCGAAACGTAGGCGCTAACGGGCTTTCTGATATGGAAGGTGCTAACGGGCTTTCTGAAATGGAAGGTGCTAACGGGCTGTCGTTTTACGGGGTCTCTCTGATACGGAAGGCGCTAACGGGCTTTTTTACGGGGTCTCTCTGATACGGAAGGCGCTAACGGGCTTTTTTACGGGGTCTCTCTGATACGGAAGGCGCTAACGGGCTTTCTGATACGGAAGGCGCTAACGGGAGGTCGTTTTACGGGGTCTCTCTGATACGGAAGGTGCTAACGGGCTCTCTGATACGGAAGGCGCTAACGGGAGGTCGTTTTACGGGGTCTCTCTGATACGGAGATATGCCGCGTTTAAGTTGTCTTTTCTTGTGGACCGAACACCGTTTGATCGGAAATCTGACGGCGAGTTTGGAACTGCACGGGACGGGCATTTGAGCTTGCGTAAGACTCTGTGCTGTAGAATACTGTTCATTCCTGATCATTCATAACCGTTTGTTTATTACGCTCATTTTTGTTTCCTGTTTGTGTTTAAAGTCCTTCCCTGTTTCGAGCCTTGGTTATTACTGTGCTCAGCTTCTGTGCCCTAAGAGGAGAGACCAGTTTCCCTTCCCTAGTCGGGGTTTGATAACGGAGTTTCCTCTTTTTTTTCCCCTTTTTTTCTTTTTTCTTTGCGTTTCCTCCTCTCTTCCAGTCAGTTTCCTCCTCTGTGCCTCTTGTGCTCCCCGTTAGCCGAGCCCTTGACATTTTTCTAAGACTTGTGATTTTTTTTTTTCAGACTGCCGTTTAATCCTGTTTTGTGACTTGTGTCCTGGGTTGTTTGTAGTGTCTCCTGAGTGCCCTTTACCAAGCGCAATGTCCCGAATCTTCCCTTCATGACTTCTGCCTGTCCAGTTAGTTTATAACCTCAACTGTGACCTGCTCAGCCCGTTTTATTTGCTGTGATAGATCCCTTATTAGATTACTGCTACTTTACACCAGGCCAGCCAGGGAAGGATGGGCTCCCCCTCTATAGCCAGCTTCCTCCTGAGACTTCTTCCCATCGGGGAGTTTTTTCTCATCACAGTTTGAGTGTTTTTCTCCCCACTGGGGAGTTTTTTTTGTTTGTTTTTTTTTGCTATTTGGGGGTTCAGGCCTGGTTTTTGTTCTTTTTCTGCTGCTCTGTAAAGCGTCTTTGTGACAGTTTTCTGTAAAAAAAGCGCTGCACAAATAAAATAGATTTGATGTGATTCATGTCACAGCGCTCAATCCATGGGAGAGCATTTCTGTGTGCCTGTGCGTGTGCACATGCCTGTGCGTGTGCCTGTGCACGTGCCTGTGCACGTGCGTGTGTGTGTGCATGTGTGCGTGTGCATGTGTGCGTGCGTGCCTGTGTGTGTACGTGTGCACGTGCCTGTGCGTGTGCACGTGTGCGTGCGTGCCTGTGCGTGTGCACGTGCGTGTGCGTGTGTGTGTGCGTGTGTGTGCGTATGCGTGTGTGCATGCGTGCGTGCCTGTGTATGTGCGTGTGCACGTGCCTGTGTGTGCGTGTGTGTGCATGTGTGTGCGTGTGTGCCTGTGCGTGTGCCTGTGCGTGTGTGTGCACGTGCCTGTGCGTGTGCGTGTGTGCCTGCGTGCCTGTGTGTGTACGTGTGTACGTGTGCATGTGCGTGTGCACGTGTGCGTGCCTGTGCGTGTGCACGTGTGCGTGTGTGTGTGCAGTTCTGTAATTGTCCACTTCTTTTCCGCGTTTTTAATTGTTTTTTGGTTTCTTTATTGTTGCCGGTCCTTGCAGCCGGTTGCCGGTCCCAGGGCAGTTTTGGGCGGCTTAGCTTGTAGCGCACCTAAGTCCACCTCTTCTGGTGGGTTTCAGCGGCTGTGTTTTTAAAGAGGTGCAGGGTATGCACCCCTCTAAGGGTGCGGGGTGCTCCCGTGTACCTCCCTCGGGGTGCAGGGTACGTACCCCAGTTCGGGGGACCCCAGTCAGCGCACAGGGCCTCCCTGTTCGGCAGGGGGACAGCTCTTGCGTGGGTCCTCGGCCGTGTCGGTGTGAGGAGCTGGAAAGAGTTTCTCTGCCACACAGCTAGGAGTCCGGTTCCTTTACCACACCCCCACCCCTCGCTCAGATGGGTCTGTCCACAGTTCAGAGTACAGTTTCATCGCTGTGTGTGAAAGGGCCAATCCATTCCTTTTTAGAAATTAATTGACTGAGACGTGCGACTCAGATGTGACGTGAGATAACGTCTTTATAGGGCCTTTTTGTAATTGGTTAAATTCCGGGTTTATCAGTGGGAGTGCGTTAATTGCAGTGTGTCGCCCGTGGGCAGAGTGGTAGACGGCTTTTATAAATGGGGCTGCGGCCGTTTATCAGTGAGAATGTATTAACTGCAGTGCGTGCCGTGGGACCGAATATGAGAGGGCCTCTGTCATTGGTTAAATAGCCAGTTTATCAGCGGTGATGCATTAGCTTCAGTGTGTGCCGTGGGACCGAATATGAGAGGGCCTCTGTCATTGGTTAAATAGCCAGTTTATCAGCGGTGATGCATTAGCTTCAGTGTGGGACGTGGGGACTTCGGGGGCAGCCTGGCAGGCCGGTTATAAATCACTCCCGTTTAGCTCTCGGTCCTAAGCGGGTATCGCTGCTCTACATTTCACTGAGATCATTAAGCTGAGTTTCTGCAGAGCAGTCAGCCTTTTCTTCCGTGCAAACCAACCCTAACTCCCCCCATGAGTCATTTTTGTCTCGGTGACCTCCTCATGTGACCGTGGCTGCCCTTCTTGCTGTGGCCTGTAGGGGGCAGTCTCTTTGACTCTGTGC
>CM077298.1:34970794-35108294 GCA_039654925.1 Anguilla pacifica | reverse complement strand
AATGCATATAGATATACACGCCCACACAAGTGTGCATGAAAGATGCTCCTTCTTTGTCCCCAAATTATGCTTTTAGGTTAATTATGCTGAAAGGTGCATCTCTGTTATGAAAGCACGTGAAACCCCAGAGAAGCCTCTTGTGAGAGTGACAGAGGCTGGCTCTCTCTGCCCCTGTGTCTGCAGGCCTGCTACTATCAGATCCAGCACGAGAAGGTCACGTAGAGAGAGGCCCGGGCTGGGCTCTCGTCTGCGCTCTCTGGGCCTGGTTCTGGTTCTGAGAAGCCGGGGCGGAGGCCCAGACGGACGGACAGGCGGATGGACAGACGGACGGCTGCCGCAGGCTCCAGGGAGCGAAGGAGACGGAGGTGTTTGGAGAGCAGAGTCAGAGGAGAACGTCACAGGCTGTGATCGCCACGTGCACCTGGCACAGACTTGAGGAGGAGCGCGTGCTCTTCCTCTCAACAGACCTCACACCCCCCCTGCCCCTCCCCTTCTCAAAATCCCTCCCCCTGCTGCCCAGAGCACACCCCCCCCACCCCCCCTTCCCTCACGCTGGGCGTGCTCCTCTCCTTCCTGTTCCAAAGAAGCACTTTTTTGTACGCCTTTCTTTTGCCACAAGTTAGTAATACACGAGAGCTGCTGCAGCAGGACGGTCTGCACAGAGAGAGCTGGGTCAGAGCAGGCCTTGAGTCCGGGTCCCAGCCGGGGATGTCCGCTCCGGCCCCTGGCTTTATCTCAAGCCCTTTAAGGCCTGGGAAGTTCCGTGTCCCAGCATGCATTTCCCTGTCGTGGACACCACAGTAACACCTCATCACCCGGAATGAAGGAAGCTCCTTCGACCCCCTGGAGCGTTCCGGAACTGTTTGTGATGATGTCATAATGGCCTCTGTCCGAGTGTTCTACCCGTGGAGGATAACTGTCTGCCCCCATGAAGGTTACCACGGAGACGCGTGCTGGATTTAGACCAATGGCGGACCGTACCGTTGCTGACCGCAAACAGTGACCGTGACCGATTCAGCTCTCAGCACCACACTTTCGCACGTCCTTGGTCCGTATGTCACATGGGCAGTATTACACGCATAAATATATTGACCTGACAACTGCTACTCCTGCACTGAAGGGGCTTAAAAAAATATATATATACTTTTATATAAAAAAAATTTTGATGTCCAGTAATACTGTCAGTATAAAATTAAAACACTCTTACATAGTTTGAACAGAGGTGGTTATTTGGAGTGATCTTGAAGATATGGAGTGTTGGTGTCAGCAGTTTGGTGTGATGTTCCTGTTCCTCCCAGCATTGACACTAATGCAGACCAAATACCATCACTGCCAAAACGGTCAATTTATGCTTTATCGAGTCTTCAGTCTTTTTAGAGGACTTCAGATGCACATGTTTGTGGTCGGACTTCCATACAGTATTGTACTTGGTTCATGGGGCTGTGTGGCAGACTGCATCTGCAGAGTCTTAATTTTAAAAAAAAAATAAAAAAAACAGGAAATCACCAAGGTCTTCCAGTGGGTGTTTCCTTGGAAACTGTTACTATAGATGTAGGTGGTGTGGTGTTCTCCATGTATTATACGGTATGTGTAAAAAGTTGGCTACCTGTCTTACAAACATTTTTTCCCCATCTTATTATTATTTTTTTTTCTTTGATGTGTCTGCTCAGTACGGGAAGAAATGAGAACACTTAACAGTCGTTCTTCTGCGGATGAATGCAGAACTGTTTCACACGTGTGTGCGTCCGTGTCTTCATTGTGACGGTCTTAGCACAGGTCTAATCCAGCACAGCGGTGTGTGCAGTGGACTGAGACAGAGAGTGAAATACCGGTCTGTAAACCCAGGGGAAAACCTTTTCTGTTCTGAATGTCACAGGAGGTCTGTCAGGACAAGGTTTTGCAGTTCTGACTAAGTGCTAACAGTTGAAATTGGCCTATTTGTGAACCCCTTACAGCAGTGCTAGGAGGAATGAAGTAATAACTCGTACGCAATATGCGGAAGACGTGCTCTACTACATCACTCGCCTTATTCCAGAGGAGGTCGTTGAGAAAGCAATACTGTATTCAGTTCTGATGGGTAAGGGGGGATTTTCGCTGTGGTCGTCTGTACAGATGAAGTATTTATTGAGCCGATCAGACGTCCATTTTACGCATGCCATCGATGCCGCTAACCAGCAAAACTAACGTTGCACTGACTCCTCTGTTCTGGTCCTTCTTCGTCAGGCCTTTAGAACTAACCCCTGCTGAGACGGGGGGGAAACCCCTTTCACTCGGCCAGGTGGACTGACTGATTCGTCGTAGAGCAGTAAAATGGCGCCGGACTGTTTCATAATTTTCGTAACACTGAAAAAAAAAATGATTATTTTGAAAATGAAATGTACTGCAGTTAGTAGCTTCTTCTTAATTTATTTGATGTAGGTCTTCTAAAGAGTCTGTATATACATTTCAGGTTAGCTTGAATTTGACTTTTTCATTCAGACTGACCCTGAGTATGTTAACATTTGTGATGCTGACTGTTGAGAATCATTTCTGGATGCATATCTGGTTAATGCTTGCAGCAACAAAAAAATATAAAAATAGCTCTGTAGGTGTCTTGAATTGAAGCTAATTTCTTTTTTTTCATCAAATGCGGGCTAAGGGTTACGATTCGCATCTGAGTGGAGATCTGACTGTTCACACATTTTGCCCATTGCTTGTCCACACCTTACACAGCCGCAGTGTTGCATGCCATATTTCAACAGTGTTCTCTCTCTACCGGAAGAGTGTGCAACTTCGGTTCCAGGTCAATGTTTTTTTGCGAGTTCATGGAAAATGTTTTGGGTCCGCTCCTCACGTGTGTATTACTGTTTTTTTTTCCTTTTCCTGGAATCGATTAATCGGATGTTACCTGTATATGTCAAATTCAATGACAACACTCTTAATATGATCTTGGGGCAATAAAACTGTTGATTAAAGGATAAAGAAATGGCTCTATTCTGTTTTTTTCTTTTTTGGGGTCATAAGGATGTTGCTTGTAAGTGTAGCTTTTACTGGGGAACTACGCATTTGCAGCACCTAATAAAGAATAAAATACAAACACATGAACTACGTTACCATGGGTTTTCAAGGCCCCCCCCACCCCCCCCAAATTATTATTGTGGAGCAACAGTAACCAGCTCTGTTCCTGGAGACCTAACACCCTGTAGGTTTTCAGTCCAATTCTAACGAAGCACAGCTCATTCAACAGCTGGAGATCTTGTACAGGTGCCAATTCGTGGAGTGCCAGATAGGGTTTGTAATGAGAACCTACGGGATGGTGGATCTCCAGGAGCGGGGCTGGTTACCGCTGCTGTGCAGTATCCCTTTAAATCTGGAAAAGCCCCAGCAGAGGGAGCCTGAGGTGCTGACAGACAGAGGACTCCGTGCAGCGAATGCTCGAAATCAAGGCTCTCGCTGAGCTGTAGATAATCTTTGTTTAACATTCAGGGCCCAAAATGGCGTGTTGAGAAGAGAAACTGGGCTGTAACTCGGGAAACCGTTAGGGAGCGGAGGCAGAGGATTATGGGAAACGGCCCTGACTGGTGTTGAGAGTGAGAGTGGCCATTAACCTTTCAGAAGTAAATGAGCCACAAGTGCCTCTTGCTACCCTGAAAACCCTTTCAGCATTTGACCTCTGACCTCTATCCCTGTAACCTTATGGGTTTATAATTGTCCAGTTCCTGGAATGAGCCATTTGCCGTGGGATTTTTTGTGCCCTTGCGCGATTTCTTATTGAACGGGAGTGTCCACCTTGTTATAAATGCCATTTTGTCTCCTCCTAGTTCTTCACTGGTCTCTCTTCACTGATCTGTCAAATAAAGCTGAAAAAGCCCAAAAAAACATTGGGGAAAAAAAATGCCATTGTGTTCAGGTAATTGTGTGACACTAGGGTTGCTTAAACGATTTAGTTAAAAAAAAAATTTTTTTAAAGAAAGGTATAATTAAACCGATATTTTCTCTCAAAATCCACACCCAAGTCAAATAGCAAATGGCAAATTGATCAAATCAGAGTAATTCTCCGTTTGTTTAACATCGGCTGAAGGGGCCTGTAGGGCACGGACCGTTTGCGTTAATTTTGGTTTTAACGCAGTGTTAGGTGCTAGTGTGTCCACTCTCCTGTGCGCTGAAAGCAGAAAGAGTTAAGAAGCTTTGAGGGCCAGGCAAGCCTGCGGGGGGGGGGGGGGGGGGGGGAGTACTCCAGAGGAGAGTGTGCTTGCTCGGGATTAAGTGGGATAGAGAGGGATTATGACCTGCTTTTCTGAGGGGGGGGGGGGGGTGCGCGTGGGGGGGGTGGGGAATAGTAAAACTACGGATGTGTGTTGTGACCGGTGCTGTGCCGACAGAACCGTGCTGTAAGGAGCTGGCGATATTTTCACGGCCAGGCTTGCCTTAAATGAAGCGGTAGAACCCGGATTGCTTTGTTTTTTTGGGTGCTTTAACACGAGGGGTGGCGGTTGGAGGAGCCATCTTGAGGAGAAGTGGCAGTTGAGGTGAGTAAGGCTGGATTTTGTCTTTACTGTATTATCAGTACAGGAGACCAAGGCCTCAGCCTGAGGGGGTTGTCCATAGGTAGCGAGGGAGCGAGGGAGCTAGCTAGCTAGCTAGCGCTATGGTTAATCGGCCATCTTTTTTAATACGGCTGAAGTGTAATGAGGGGACTCGATTTTAGACCGGATGGTAATAAATAGTATCATGTGGTTACAGTAACTTCGCCAGTAACTGATGATAACTACGTGTTTTTTACGCGCTGACACGAATGTGCGATTACGTTGCCGTGCTTTTGACCCTTGACCTTCTGCAGTCACCGGCGTTTAGGTGAGTGTTACGTGCCTTCTTGAATATTTTGTACCAGTTTTGTCAGCTACTGAAATGCACGGTCATGCCTTTTTGCTGTCCTGTGTGGTCTGTATAGATGATCCTTGTTTATATACCTATTTTATTTTTATCTTGATGATGATGGTGATATTTCAGTTCACCATTCCGGTTATTATTGAAGGTTAAAATAATTTATTTCTGGTGGTTTTAACAAGGATATAGAAGGCCTACATATGGACCATTAAAGTCTTAATTTCCAAAGACACGTTAATATGAATATTGTGATAACAGGTGCTGGTTTTCAGTCGTTCACAATTAGCACAGCAGAGATTAATCAGATATTAATATAATAAAACTGCACACATACATCTTTTCCAAATGACTGTTTTAATATGTGGGAAATTTGACCTTGTTTAACATTTTGATTCCCATTTGAATAAATGTAATGATTTCTGTGGCCAGGCAAATAATTTCCAGAATCAAGGAGAAGATAACTCAGCTGGGGAAGGCCAAGCTTCAGTTCTTATACTTGTCCTGGAATAAACTCCTGTGAATTCTTTAAGCATTTTTTGGGCAGGGCTTTAAGAGAGAATTGTTTATTTTATGGCTCCGTTTCTAAATTTGTCAGAATCAAGCAGATGTTCAACTTCAATTTCACCTTCACCAAAGTAGTCGTACATTAGCGTGTTTTTTTTACAGAAATGGTCATAGAAACTGAGTAAGCCTGGCATTCATCAGAATTCCTTGTTTTTGAAGTTGTCATTCCGCTCTTATCGCTGAACTTGTCTCCGGGGATGTGTTTCGGTCTGCAGCAGATCTTACGGAATACCGGGCTTCCTCCCACCACCAGGCGGATATTTGTGGGAATTAGTCCTCCGTGACCTGGATCCCGGCGACGTTCCAACATGAGGCCGTCCTCTGAAGCTGGTCCAGAAGCACCTCCGGGTCTCTGCGAGAATGGTGATGGGAAAAAATCTCAGATTTATCTTTTTTTTTTTTCTTTTCTTTTCCCTCAAGCTAACACACTCTTTGAACTGAAAATAATTTGCCGTTCGTGTGACGCTTAAATGTTAATGTTAGATTAGGTAATTTATGGAATTAGAAAATTCCTTGTGCATGGCTATGTTGGAAGAGAGTTGTATTGACTTTAGGGTTCTGTAGAAAGTGCTGGTGGGCCATAGTGCGTGACAGCAATTAACACGCTCCCACATTCTTGTTCAGTGTTCGTTAGTGTAGATATGTGTGAATATTCTGAGCCGATATTCATAACAAATGTTTGCCTGGCCTGTTTTACGTTACAGGATAAAATTCAAACTGTAAGCAAGTTGCCACAGCCATGAAAGTAGATTGGCGCAGATTTCAAACATCTTATGAAGGAAAAATGCAACAGATCTTGTTTGATTAAGAGAATATTTCAGCTTGATCACTTAAAATAGAGTCTAGTACGAGTCACGAGGCACCGTAGGTTAGTTTTGGAGGGAAATAAAGTAAAATAAAAGCAGCATGTGCTCTTGGATATATCAACTGTTTCTGTTCTCTACATTTGGTACTGGCTGAACAAGTGTTGCAAATTTCAAGTATTTTTTTTTTTTGTTGCTTTCATTGATGCATTTATTTTGCATCATTATCGCACCGTTGATTCATCCATTTATTACTGTGTGTAATGTTAGCTTTGGGCCGATCGCGCTAAGTTAATTTTAAGCTATTTTCGGCCAATACTGCTATGTGCATCTCTGCGAAAAAGAAACAATGTTGCTGCTGAGGTGAGGCTTTTTGTGCTTTTTGTGTCCGCCTTCTCCCCGCCACACCGACCCCCCGTGCGTCGATATGAATTCCGCTTTCGGTTTGCTCCCCTTGTGTCCTCCTCCTCCAGGCCTGGTCCAGATCCTGGCCAACGTGGTGGAGGAGGTGAGGGTCTCGGTCCGTCGCGACATCAACGGGGCCGACCTGCTCTACAGCCTGCTCAACGCGCCCTGGCTCCAGTCTCTGCTCAAGGTCAGCCTGGGGGGGACGCTCCTCATCCTGTCTGCCTGCTCGCTCGTTTAAATGTTCAGTCGAGTGTTTTTTGGAGCGGTTCTGCGTTCTGTGTGAGGAACCATCTGGAAAAGGCCTGTGCTCTCAGCTTTGCGCTCTAAGCGGTTCTGTGTTCTGTGTGAGGAACCATCTGGAGAAGGCCTGTGCCTCAGCTTTGCGCTCTAAGCGGTTCTGTGTTCTGTGTGAGGAACCATCTGGAGAAGGCCTGTGCTCTCAGCTTTGCGCTCTAAGCGGTTCTGGATTCTGGGTTCTGGGTTCTGGTCTCTGGGCTGGTCATTTGGGGTGACAGTGCTGGTCAGGGAAACTGAGAGTATTTTGGGGGGGGGGGGGGGGGGCGCAGTGGGGGGGCAGGGGCATGGTGGAGCTGACTATCCAGGGCCCCAAGGCGGGGGAGGGGATGGGTGGGGGAAGCTCAAATGGTCCGGATTAAAAAGTTTGGTTTGGAAAGGGGCAATATTTTCACTGGACCCAGGATGTTGTGCTACACCCCTGCAGGATGAGGGGGAGGGGGGGAGGGTAAGGCACCCAGGTGTGTAATGGCTACAAATGGTTTGGTAAGGTGTGTTAATGTGACCCCCTCCCCCCAGGTGTACGAGTGTCTGCAGCAGTACATCAGAGACAGCCCCAGGCCCTTCCTGCCTTTCGCCTCTGGAATCTCACAGGAGGTGAGAACAGCACCGCACAGCGCCCCCTATCTGTTCTGTGTGTGGAAACACCCTAGAGCATCATACAGCTACCAAGTAGACAGGACCAGAGCTAGCCATCAAGTCTATGGGAGCGCTTCCCAACACTGGTCCTGGAGATCTGCCGTCCCGTAGCTTTTCATTCCAACCCAAACAAAGCATAAAGCACATTAGATAAACAGCTTGTTCAGCTGCTAATTAGTGGAACCAGGTGTGACCAGATAAGGGTTGAAATGAAACCCTACAGGATGGTAGATCTCCAGGACCAGGGTTGGGTAGCCCTGCTCTAGCTGTTGAATGAGGTGTGCTTTGTTAGGGTTGAAATGAAACCCTACAGGATGGTAGATCTCCAGGAGCAGGGTTGGGTAGCCCTGCTCTAGCTGTTGAATGAGGTGTGCTTTGTTAGGGTTGAAATGAAACCCTACAGGATGGTAGATCTCCAGGAGCAGGGTTGGGCAGCCCTGCTCTAGCTGTTGAATGAGGTGTTGCTTTGTTAGGGTTGGAGTGAAAACCTACAGGACAGTAGATCTCCAGGAGCAGGGATTGGCAGCCCTTGCTCTAGCTGTTGAATGCAGTGTGCTTTGTTAGGGTTGGAGTGAAACCCTACAGGATGGTAGATCTCCAGGAGCAGGGTTGGGCAGGGTTGGGCAGCCCTGCTCTAGCTGTTGAATGAGGTGTGGCTTTGTTAGGGTTGGAGTGTAAACCTACAGGATGGTAGATCTCCAGGAGCAGGGTTGGGTAGCCCTGCTCTAGCTGTTGAATGAGGTGTGCTTTGTTAGGGTTGAAATGAAACCCTACAGGATGGTAGATCTCCAGGAGCAGGGTTGGGCAGCCCTGCTCTAGCTGTTGAATGAGGTGTTGCTTTGTTAGGGTTGGAGTGAAAACCTACAGGACAGTAGATCTCCAGGAGCAGGGATTGGCAGCCCTTGCTCTAGCTGTTGAATGCAGTGTGCTTTGTTAGGGTTGGAGTGAAACCCTACAGGATGGTAGATCTCCAGGAGCAGGGTTGGGCAGGGTTGGGCAGCCCTGCTCTAGCTGTTGAATGAGGTGTGGCTTTGTTAGGGTTGGAGTGTAAACCTACAGGATGGTAGATCTCCAGGAGCAGGGTTGGACAGCCCTGCTCTAGCTGTTGAATGTGGTGTGCTTGCTTTGTTAGGGTTGAAATGAAACCCTACAGGACGGTAGATCTCCAGGAGCAGGGTTTGGTTACCGCTGGTCTGCGGAATCTTTACCTGGTGCTCAGGACAGGATAGCGTTTCCTCACCTCTTCTCGTGGCGCGTTCTGACCGCGCTCTGTTCCAGGTGAT
Organism: Anguilla pacifica; assembly: GCA_039654925.1. Classification (NCBI taxonomy): domain Eukaryota; kingdom Metazoa; phylum Chordata; class Actinopteri; order Anguilliformes; family Anguillidae; genus Anguilla; species Anguilla pacifica. The sequence continues at coordinate 35,099,437 of CM077298.1, read as the reverse complement.
GGCCGAACTACGCGCTGTTCCGTCCCCCTCCCCCGCCGCCCGGGAACTCTACGCACTGCTGAGGGATGCCCACTTACAGGTGAGCGGCGGGACGCACCTCTTGCCCAAAAATGTGTCGTGTGGTTCGGACATGCTCAGTGCAAGGCCTGGGATCGGAGGTAATGGTAAATGGTAAATGGACTGCATTTATATAGCGCTTTTATCCAAAGCGCTTTACAATTGATGCCTCGCATTCACCAGAGAAATTAGGGGTTAGGTGTCTTGCTCAGGGACACTTCGACATGCCCAGGGCAGGGGATCGAACTGGCAACCCTCCGACTGCTAGACAACCGCTCTTACCTACTGAGCTATGTCGCTATGAGGTAGAAAATCCAGGTTCAGTAAATAAACGTCCTTTCCTGTATGTTGTTCCAGTCGCCTGGATTTGCCAATTAGCACAATTCTTCAGCCAGGAGGTAGCAGTACTTACAAAAATAAGCTGGCTGTGTGGAAGAAACACCTGGCAGGACTTTTACTTGCTGACCCCTGGATTGTCCAACTCTGCCCAGAATGCACTGGGTGTGCATTCGCTTATGTTTTTTGAGTTTGTGGGAATTCTGGGAAACAGGTCATAGAGGCCGGTTCTGACCCAATCCTGTCCCTCTCGTAGGCTCTCCTGTCAGCCCACGACACCGTGGCCCAGAAGGACTACGACCCGATGCTGCCACCCCTCCCCGACAACCTGCCTGACGACGAGGAGGCCATGAGGATCGTGTGCCTGGTCAAGAACAAGCAACCGCTGGTGAGCGCTGGGAGTGTCGGACACCCGTGCATGAAACTGTACACACCTAGAGTTAAATAGAAGGGGACTTCCATGGGTCCAGACTGGGTTGGTGTGGGTTCTAAGGTCCGGCTGGGTTTGGGGTTCGATCACAATCGCTGTAAATGACAGACCCGGTCCTGATGGTGTCAGAATGGCCGAGCCGTCAGGGCTCGGTCTGTGATTGGCTGGGCTGGACTCCTGACATAACCCAATCACTGTCTCTCCTGCACAAGAGGAGTGTTGGCGGGGCGACCCGGAGTCGCTGGGACAAGCTGAGGCGTCTCACCAAGGAGAAGCTGGTGTCGAGCAGGAGGGCGGGGTCACTGGGTCACGTGACCAGGGGGGCTACGGCTTGCGGGGGCAACTACGCTTCACCTGAGCACCTGTGTGCTCCGCCCCCGACTCAGCCCCGCCCACTGCCCCACCCGCTTCCTCTCTACACCACCGCCGGCGGCTGTAAAATGTGTCGACAGAGCAGTGCATTCTGGGAAGACGGACTTTACCATTCCGCCCCGTCTGTCTGTGGCTCGGTGCTCATGGGTAAGAACCCCGGCAAGACTTCCTGGGACTCGACAGTTCGACTGGAAGTGCGTTTCCGTGATGTTCCCTCCCTGTAAAAACTTCCCCCAAACTGTGTGATTCTCCATTTAAAATCGTCCGTAAAATTCTCTGATTGTTTGTTGACTCTTATGCCCCACCTCCTCCCCCTGCAGCTTGAGTGTGGATTAAATTCTGAGCTTTTCTTAAGTCAAGTTCATGTGGCAAGGTTAATTAGCCTGTTGGCACACACACACACACACACACACACACACACACACAGAACATACACACACAGCACAAAGTCACACTCTCATACACAGAGACACACACACAAGCACATGGGCACACACACACACACCTACACACACAGCCACACAATCACAGAAACAAACAGAAATTAATTTGAGCCTGTAATGCTGTACTCGTCTCTTTTATGAACTGTTTCTTCTCCTCTGGCCCATGGCCCTGCCTGACCCGGCTAACCCGCGCGCTTCTCTGTTGCGATGTGGAGCCGACGCCGAGGAGCTGGACAGCGGGGACGAGAACGGATGCCCGCTGTCGCCGCTGCCGCGCAGGAAGCTGCCGTACCAGCCCTTCAGCGTGGGCACGCCCTACCTGCCCGCCTGCTATGCCAGCGTGGGGGGGTACCGCCCCGCGTGCCCGCCCACCGAGCCCCCGGGGTACGGCCAGCGCGCTCACACGGCACCCCCCAGCCCCATGCGTCACCGCCGGGGGGCGGAGCCCGACCCCGCCCACCCCGCAGACCCCGCCCACCCGGCCGGCCCCGCCCGCCACGCCGGCCACGCCCCCCACCGGGAGCTGAGCCGCCAGGAGAGCCTGGACGAGCTGCGGTCCACCGTGCACTCGGCCGCCAGCACCATGGAGCGCAGCTCTGATGACGTGCGGCTGCTGGGCCAGAAGATGGCGGCCGCCACGGAGATGATGTCGGAGAGCGTCCAGGAGAACGCCCAGGCCCTCGGCCTGCTCGTGGAGGTGGTGGACAAGCTTCGCGGGCTCATAGTGGCCAGCCGCTCCCCCCCGTACGCCGCCGCCGCCGCCTCCCGCACGCCCCCCTCCCCCCGCCGCGCCCACTTCCTGTCCTTCTCCTCCTCCTCCTCCTCGTCCTCGTCCAGCTCGTCCTGCGTGTATGCGGACGGCCTCGCCCTCTCCCGGCCTCACTCGGGCCTGGCCTCGCCCAAGAGCAGGCCCAAAAACAAGGCCCCGGCTGGACCCCCGCTCCGACACGCCAACGCCCCGTCCCACCTCTCCAACGGCCTTCTGGGTGCCAGGCCGGTGGCCAACCACAGCAAGACGGGCTGCCTCTCCGGCAAGAAAGAGAAGAAGAAAAAATAATCCCTGCTTCTGTCTCCCTCTCTCCTCTCCTCTCCTTTTTTTACACCCTCAACCTGTTTCTCATCCGCTGGAAGAGACAGCCCTCTCTTCTCTGGGGGAGTCGGACATCGAACACATTATTTATTAAAAAAAAAAAATGTACTCATCTCGTTTCTGAGATTTGGCTGAAAATAGGCCAGTGATCCCTGGCTGCGGGTTCGCTTGTGTGCGTTTGAAGCTGTTGCAGCCGAGCCAAAGAAGACATCGACAGTCCTTTTAATCGCGGATCACGATGGGCGTCAAGTAGTCTGCACGTTATAGCGGAAACAGGCCAGTCGTGGGCGGAGACAGCCTCTTGGCACCGGGGGTCCCTGCCAGGTACTGTGCTTTATTTATCTTCGTCTGACAGCCAATTTCATTCCGCCGATACAGAACCCGCGCTCAAGTCCTTTCTCCCATTTCATTTCATCCCTCCGTTCCTCGGCTAACTTACGACTACAATAAATGGTGCTGTGCCACGCTGCCATAGTTTATGAACACAGGGCCTCTGAGTTGGAACGTAAATATGCGAACATTGATTCAGTGGCTTTACATACTGTATATGTCAGCAGTGTTGGCACTCCTATTATAGGGCAGTGATTCCTCGGATTTGTTTTGCATTCGCACTGCAGTCAGAGACAGCGTTCTCTCACGTTCTTTTTGTTGTCCCTGTTAGATCTAAGCATTGGCCTGCAGTTGGATGAAGGTGCTCCGTATCGGATGAGTGACGTGAGTTTGTCTGGTTTTATAAAATCAGGGGCCCCCCTCTAAAGAGTGCCCATTGCCCTCTCCACGCTAACCCATGTGGACCGCCCCATACGTGTTCATCCGATTCGCCAGCCTGTGATCATGTGATCGTTTCGCCATGGCCGTGGTGTGCTGTGGTGTACGTGTTCATTCCACTGCGCTGCTCCTCTCCTCCACGTGGAAACTCCTCCATCTTCCATCCGTCAGCCGTTTGTGTGTCTGGCTGCGAGTGCCATTGTAACCGTGGTCGTCGTGTGCTCTCCTGGACACAACCGGTTCTCACCCCTCCTTTCTTCCTTCACGGGCCTAAACATCGACCCTGGTCTCCATTTCATTTGGCCTGCCTTCCTGTCTTTCTTTCTGAAGGGCTTGTTCTCACCATCTCTCTCTCTCTATCTCGGTTCAACCTCTTCACAATATGTCCTCCTGCTCAAACTAGGAGATGGCTGCGTTGAGGCCTTTAAAAAAAAAAAAAAAACTTCCATGAAAAACCTCTGATGGGCTTTTTTGAGTCCTCGCCTCCTTTTCCATTTTGGAAAAGATGTTTTCACTCTTTCATGCGGTTCAGTGCCCTTCATTTCATCTGCTTTCATCCATGGACAGTTGTGTCTGTGTGACAGTGTTCGGGTGTTCAACAGTGTCTTCTGGTTTGTTGAACAAGAAAAAAAAACATCCCGCAATGAAAATTATATTTATTTGGACGAGAATTCAATTAGTTGTGCTTTATTAGTGCTTTATAGGTTTTTGTGTACAGTTCTGGGTGTAAACACAAATAACTTTCCGTCTGACATTATTGTTACTCCACCTTCTACCCATCTTGCATTTATCGATGTGCAGAAGTGTTTCGCTGCCCGGCCTCAAAGGTACCGAAGGCTGTTTTGTTGGACAGAAAAGTGTTTTCACAGGAGATCTTTGGCTGTTTTTCGTGTGTTTTTCTCAGGGAGCGACGATAAGAAGAAACGATGTGACGGGCGAGATCTTCATAGCGAGGGTGATACATGGAGGACTGGCTGATCGCAGCGGTGAGCCAAATAGACTGTTCGCACACTTTTATTTATTTAAACACTTTGGAACCAGCTAGTTTGCTGTTTACTTGTATTACATTGTATCACAGGCATTTAGCAGACGCTCTTAACCAGAGCGACTTACACAACTTTTACATGGCATTTTACATTGTATCCATTTACCATTTACAGTTGGATATGTACTGAAGCAATTCAGGTTAAGTGCCTTGCTCAAGGGCACAACGGCTGTGTTCTACCCAAGAATCAAACCTGCGACCTTTTGGTTACAAGCCCAGTTCCTTACTCACTGTGCTACACCGCCATCCCATTATCATTGTTTACTTGTCTGACGACCGTGGGACTGTGCATGACCTGAGAGATGTATCGGTGTCTGTACGAGGTGTGTGTGTATACGTGTGTGTGTGTGGGAGTTTATGGGGCAGGTGTGCAGTATGGAATATGACTTGACATGACTGTGACACTCATGTTTGTATGAGTTAGTGTACGTGTGTGTGTGCTTGTGGGGAAGGTTTGATGCATTTGAAATGTGTCAGAAATGTGTGTGTGTGTGTGTGTGTGTGTGTGACTTTATGGGGCAGGTCTGCAGAACAGAATTATGACTGGTGTGTGTATGAGTAAGTATATGTGTGTGTGTGTTTGTGGGGACATTCTCATGTATATGATGTGTGTTAAAAATGTATGATTGTGTGTGTGTGTGTGTGAGAGAGAGAGAGAGAGAGAGAAAGGTAGAGAGAGAAAGAGTGTGTGTGTGTGTGTGTGTGTGTTTATGGGGACATTCTCATGTATATGATGATGAAAAATATATGATTGGGTGTGTGTGTGTAATAGACAGAAAAAGAGAAAGCAAGACTATGTGTGTTTATGGGGCAGGTCTGTAGAACAGAATATGACTGGTGTGTGTGTGTGAGTAAGTGTTCAGATGTATATTATGTGTGTAAAAAATATGTGTGTGTGTGTGCGTGCGTGCATGTGTGTGTGTGTGTGTGTGTATCTCTGGCAGGGTTGCTGTATGCAGGCGACAGGCTGGTAGAGGTGAACGGTCTCTCTGTGGAGGGGCTGGAGCCAGAACAGATCATACAGATCCTGGTGAGTTTCCCAGAATGCCCCACTTCACCAGCATGTCACGACTGCCTATTCTTTTCAAAGCACACACTGACTACGTTCACATGCCCACCAATACGCCGATTATTGGGACTAATCAGTTTATGCCAGTATTTAGATTATTGCATACGCATGGATTTAAGTAGTGTGATAGCAGCTGTGTTTATATGATTATTTCCATAACTGGCGTATGCTCAACAGAAACGGTGTACATGGGAGCCGTGCTTGTTTTCATCCTGGATTTCCAACTTTTGCCAGACGTGCGCAGTTTCTAAACGGTGAAAAATATGAGTACATGCACCAAAAAAATAAAAATATTGGACAAAAATCCAGGTGTCTTAATTAGGTTTTGAATATGATGATTATGACCATACTCTGATAAAGATTATCAGCATTTACTTGATCATTTCAGTAATCAGAGCATTGCCATAATCGGAGTAAGATCCGAGTATGAGTGTGCATGTGAACGCACCCACTGACGCGCGTTTTTCACGAATCTGACTGAGCCGCAGGTGTGAATTTTGACGTCCTTCCTGTGCTCCCACACACAGGCACGCTCCCACGGGACCATCATGTTTAAAGTGGTTCCCATCTCAGACCGGCCAATCAACAGCCAGACCACGGTGAGCAGGCCCTCGGAACTTTCACCAGTTCGAATTTTAAACGCTTGATGTCGTCCAGTGCGTGCTGGGATCCTTCTGACTTCTGACTCTGTGACAACAGGTTAATGTATGAAAATTGTTACACTGACCGGCATAATGATTACGTTAACCATTAAAGATCTTTATTACATTAACCGCCAGTTATTACATTAACTGTTAGTTATTAAATTAAAGACGTCAGAAGTTATTACTTTATTAGATTAGCTTGTTATACCCCCCTGATAACTGCAGTTCAGTGTAACCCCTGGTTTGAATTATATTCGTTTTTGTGATTGTGTGGGTCTCTCCCGCCCCCCCCCCCAGCTGTACGTGAGGGCGATGGCAGACTACTGCCCCCAGCAGGACCCCGCCATCCCCTGCGCCGAGGCGGGGATGAGCTTCCGCAAGGGCGACGTGCTGGAGGTGGTGGACCAGACCGACGCCCTCTGGTGGCAGGCCAGGAAACTGCCCAGCACGTCCGGCTGCGCTGGCCTCATACCCTCCACCAGCCTCCTGAAGAGGTGAGGAGAGCCCCGGAACACTGCCGCCAATTCTCTGCCGACGGACGCGTGACATCACAGTTTCCTCTTTTATATCAGTACTCACAAAGTCACAAGAAGGCTTACGGCTGCTGTTTTCACACAACATTACATTACATTACATTACAGGCATTTAGCAGACGCTCTCATCCAGAGCGACTTACACAACTTTTTAAATAGCATTTACGTTGCATCCGTTCATACAGCTGGATATATACTGAAGCAATGCAGGTTAAGCACCTTGCTCAAGGGTACAACGGCAGTATCCTACCTGGGAATCGGATCTGTGAGCGTTTAGGTTACCATCCCAGTTTTTTACCCATTATGCTACACTGCCACGTAGCGTGTCCACGTGCTGGTGTGCATGTTTGTGTGTGCTTCAGTGTCCATGCATTTTTTGTGTGTACCTGTCATGTTTCTCCTCCGATTCCTTCAATGTGGACTTCTGCTCAGGAAACAGAGGGAGTTTTGGTGGTCGCAACCTTCCCAATCTCATACCTGCATCAACATCTGTGAGTGAAAAATGTTTGTCTGAAAAAAAACCCTATTAGGCCTGAGTGTCTGTCTGTGTGTCCCCCTGTCCATCTGTGCTTTCCTTGTCTAGCACTCCTTCCTTTACCTGATAACATCTTAACTTAAGACGGGTAATAGCCAAACACTGCCAGTCAAACCAGTGCTGTCCTTATCTGTAATCACCTCTCTCTCTAATCCTATTTATCTACTTTATCTCAGTGAAGCTTCAGACAACAGCCAGCAGGTGCAAGGTAGCCAAGCAGTTAGGAAGTGTATTTAGCTGAACAGAAGGGGCACTTGTGTCCTTCACTTCAGGGTGTAATGTCACCATATTTTTGTAACAACCTCTTCAGAATGTAATACGCTACAATATTTTTGTAACATTACCTTCAGTGTGTCACAATATTTTGGTAGCATTACCTTCAGTGTGTCATAATATTCTGGTAACATTCACCAGAGTGTGTAATATGTGCCAATCAATGATTCTGTGTTGTATTCCCTTCAGTGTGTAATGTGAAACTAAAATTCTACTGTTATATTAATTATTTATTAATTTCCCATTAATAATTCAGTGATTCTGAAATATTCTGAAAGCGTTTCATTTCTCATGGTATTTGTTTTCCAACGACCCTTTCAGTTTGCAGTCACTGAAAAGAATTCCCATGGTGCTTTGCAGTATGTGCTGTAGTGTAGTACAGTATGAAGTAATGTGCTCAGTAATAGTTACTGTAGACCTTACTGTGTGATGGTATGCAGTCTATTGCAAAAACTTTGTTTTATTTCCTGCATCTCTGCTGATCTAAAGTGAGCACTGTGGATGAAGGTGAGTGAATGACTTGTCATTGCTGTGCACAAATCAGGCTGATGTTGTGTGTTTGTGTGTGTGTGTGTGTGAACTTGTAATACTATCTTTGTGGGGACCAAATGTGCCCACAAGGATAGAAAGATGATGAAAATTATGCTTTGAGGGGACCTTTTGCTAATCCCCACAAGATCAAGAGGCTGTTTTAGAGTTAGGACTTAGGGTGTGTGTGTGTGTGTGTGTGTGTGTGTGTGTATGTCCATTGTTTGGAGGAAAAATGTGTTTTTCTCTGCTTTTTAATGTTGCTGTGGTGTAAAGCAACATTTCTATTTGTATTTTACTGGAGCCTAATTGTTTGCTCCATTTCAGAAGAAGATATGATGGCCATTGATGAAAAGTGTGTTGAAACAGGCAAGTAACTCCATCTGACGATCCTCTCACATAATATTGCAGATGCAAACACAGGTGTACCGTTTCAGGATGTCATTATTTTATTCAAATAATTTGTTTGTGTTTTTTTCTTTTTCTGCAGATGAAGAAACTTTTGAATCTGGTAGGTAAGTCTTTATCATAACGGGATCATTGAAGTGTTAAGCAGGTTTCAAACATATTGTTGCCTGTTTGGATCCTGACATGTGGGAATACATTATATTTATTATATATAGAGAGAGGTTTTTATATTATTATATACTTTTTAAGGCAATACTAACTGCAGCGGTCTTTTCAAAGCTTTTCATTGCCTGTGTGGAATCTATGCGGGACTGGTGTTTATTGAAAGGTGGAGATCATTTGAAAGAAGTGTTGTCTCTGGAGTCTGGGTCTCATTCCAGTCACTCATTTTATTCGTCCTTGTCTCCTCGGTCCTCACCTGACTTGGAAATTGATCGACGCCTTTCTTTAAGGACATTCCTACCTGTTAAATGGTCCTTGAAGGAGCGAGGAACTAGGGGCAAGGAGGCTGTTTGTGCGAGAAAACACAAGTGAATCCTTTTGGAAAAGTATTTCTTTGGGATACGTGATGTATAAACGATCGACCTGTGAATCCAACTCTCCACATCTACCACGTCTGTAATTGACGTGACTTCAAACTGATGCTTGAAAAAGCAAAGATGTTCCAGTTACCTAATGCACATTTTCTTGATTTGCGAGGATGTGAGGAAGGACGTAAGGAGGTAAAATAAGCGATTGGAAAGAGCCCGTGGTCTCTGGACTGTGTCAGTGACAGTTTAATTTCAAATGGCTAACGACAGTTGACCAAATAGGAAAGCACTGCATTGCTGTACAGTGGGCCCTGCATGATAAAATGAAGATATCTAGACTCTGATCTGTTTGATTCACTCACATTTGAATCTCTCATATCTTTTTAAAAAAATCACTTTTAAATTCTACCTCGGCAATCAAGAGGAGCTCAGAGAAGGTGAACAGCTTTTTTTTTCTTTTCACTCTCAACTTGACCTCCCCCATTTTCTAACCGTTTCGTTTTCCCCTGCTCTTGCTCTCATATCCATATAGAGGCCATTTTGCACATTGAGGTGCCAGTCATTTATAATATGATAGAGTAAAGAGAATGTATAGAGTCCTTATCTTTGATAGCTTTCATGGTGTTGAGGTATGAATGTGCATAACTCTGTGTCTCTGACTGTCTTCATGCTTACAGAAGAGGATGAGTTCAGCAGCAAGGTCGAGGGCATCTATCTCGGTACGGTATCCTGTTAAAGCTTTCGATGTAGCTGTGGAAGTGCTGACAGTCGTTAAATGCACATACTAAAGTAAACTCCACTTCTATGGCTAAATTGTTGAATGTGTTCTTCCTCTCCTTACACAAGGAGACTTAATAACAATAATAATAATAATAATAAGTTATTATTATTGTTTGGAATTCTCTTTAACTTATTATTATTATTATTATGGAATTTTGTGCACAATTCTCAATGAATTGAGTAGTGGATCAGATGGTTGATTGATTGATTGATTGATTGATTAATTAATTGATTGATTGATTGATTGATTGGCTGACTGATTGATTGATTGATTGATTGATTGATTGACTGATTGCCACAGCGGGATTTCGGCGCAGTCTGAGACTGTGTCGCAGGAGGTCCCACACCAGCGTACACCAGCAGCCCTGCTACTCCCACTGTCCCAGGACCTGCTACAGCGCCCTGGCCAGTCCCTACGAGGAGGTGGTGCGCTACCAGCGCCACCCAGAGGACACACACCGCCTCATTGCCCTCGTGGGTGAGACTGGAGGCTTGGCCGCTGGGCCATTACTAATCGCTTGTATGTGTGAAATGTGTGTGAGAGTGTGTGTGTGTGTGTGTGTGCGTGTGAATGTGTGAGTGTAGGTGTGTGTGTGAGTGTAGGTAGGTGTGTGTGTGTGTGTGTGTGTGAGAGTGTGTGTGTGTGCGTGTGTGGGTGTGTGGGTGTGTGTGTGCATGTGTATGTGTGAGTGTAGGTGTGTGTGTGTGTGTGTGTGTGTGTGTGTGTGTATGTGTGCCTGTGTGTGCCTGTGTGTGCATGTGTGTGCATGTGTGTGCATGTGTGTGCCTGTGTGTGTGACCAAAATTACACTTCAGTAAGGCTCAGACAAAACGCTTGTCCCTCTCAGGCCCGTCCGGTGTAGGAGTGAATGAACTTCGGAGAAGGCTCATCGAAATCAACCCCAAGACCTTCTCTGGGGCAGTGCCACGTATGTACCCCTGTCCCGGGACATTCCTGGGGGTCAAGACTGGGAACACAACACCACAAGGGACTGTTAGTGTAGTGTTAAAGTGTGCGGTTTCTCTCTCTGCGGTATTCCGATTTGTTTATTTTCTTTCTTCCCCCACATTGTTTCATGCCTTATGCACCCAGTGTGCAGGACTGTTATATTTTTGTGTTTGTGAATATTACTGATGAGGGTTGGGGATACATACTGCGGTGAGCGGGGTTGGCTTGGCACAGTGTGTCGCTGTTCCGTGTTGTGTTCTGTCGTCCTTTTAAAGTTTTTTTTTTTTTTCTTCCCGCTCTTCATTCATTTCCAGACACGACACGGACACAGAAAAGCTACGAGGAGTCTGGGAGAGAGTATCACTTCATTAACAAAGAGCTGTTTGAGAATATGGTGTACAACCACAGGTAGCCTGTCCATGCAACCTCACACTGTTCCTTTGTGTTAATGAGGCCTTCTTGGCCCGACAATTGTGCGTGCTTACATCACATTACATTATATTACATCACATAACATTATTTTACAAAACATTACATGTACATTACAGGCATTTTGCAGATGCTCTTATCCAGAGCAACCTCCACAGATTCTGACATAGTATCCAGTTCATACAGCTGGATATATACTGAAGAAATTCAGGCGAAGTACGTGGCTCAAGGGTACAACTGCTGCATCCTTTCCTGAGAATCAAACCTGCCACCTTTAGGTTACAAGCCCAGTTCCCTAACCCTCACACTGCAGTGCATGCTGACCTTTCAGACCACCGTAAGGCCGTTTTCCGTGTGTAGTATGTTTTTAGGCGTGTTTGGTTTTGTGCGCCTCCGAGCTCTTCTCTCCTCCTGCGCCCAGGTTTGTGGAGTACGGAGAGCACAAGGGAAGCATGTACGGCACCAGCATCGACGCCGTCAAGGAGGTCCTGGACGGCGGGAAGATCTGCGTGATCGACATCGAGCCGCACGTGAGTTCTGGCCTGGTTTGTGAGGACACACACACGCTGCGGGATGTCCTGCTAAAGCTGTGGGGGGGGGCAGTTCCGGTCCTGGAGGGACGGTGTGTATGCAAGGGTCTTTGTTTTCACCAGTTATTTTGGTGTTACAGCTGCAAACAACCACCGTAAACATAGAGAAGCCGACACCTGGTTTGTACAAGAACTAATATTCATTTACAGACAGACAAAGCTTACAACACAAAACTAGGAGTGCAGCCCAGGTACGAGGCCCGTGTGCTCCCAAGCAGGGGTAAAGCAGAATGAGAAATCGGAGATCGAGAGCTAGCTCCTTCTGACGAGGTCCTTATACGGGGAACGCATCACCTCAGAGCTCCGTGGATAGGTCTCCCGCAGGTGAGCACAGTTCCCTAAAACAGGCAGACCGGCCCGTACAGATTTAGGCAACCAGCACCCTCATATGGGGCAGAGGGATGTATCACTGGCTAAACTGAGCCAATGGACTGTCTGGACCAGCACAGGTTCGCTCATTTATTAGATCACGGTAAAACATTTCATGTTCTTCAGCTGTCTTTCATGCGCTCATCAAGAAATGCAGCTAAAATGTGAGATGGAGTGAATGTTAGTGCTGAGTAAGTAATTAAGGCCGGAGGTTGGCATGGAAACCCAGAGATGAACACGGCCCTGGTTGCCCACCTCTGCGCTGAAGGTAATGGTTTGTGTTGACTGTGGATTATGGATGCTGGATGCTTGCAGGCCATTCAGTCTGTGAGGACACAGAAGCTCAAGGCCTTTGTGTTGACTGTGGATGCTGGATGCTGGATGCTTGCAGGCCATTCAGTCAGTGAGGACCCAGAAGCTCAAGGCCTTTGTGTTGACTGTGGATGCTGTGCTTGCAGGCCATTCAGTCTGTGAGGACCCAGAAGCTCAAGGCCTTTGTGTTGACTGTGGATGCTGGATGCTTGCAGGCCATTCAGTCTGTGAGGACCCAGAAGCTCAAGGCCTTTGTGTTGACTGTGGATGCTGGATGCTTGCAGGCCATCCAGTCAGTGAGGACCCAGAAGCTGAAGGCCTACGTCGTCTTCGTGAAGCCGCCCGGCGCCGCTCACATGAGGCAGACCAGGAGGAACGCCCAGCTCATCACCGAGTACTACATCAACCGGCCCTTCAAGGTGAGCCCAGCTTCCGCTTCAACACTGTTACAGGCAAAAGTATTGGGGCGGTGACACAATTTTTGTTGCTTTGACACTGCACTCCAGCACATTGGATTTAAAATATATCTGTGAATTTGAGGTAGAAGCGCAGACTGTCCGCTTTAATTTGAGGGCATTTACATCCATTTTGGGTGATCTTTGTAGGACGCAAAAGGTTACAGGTTTGTTTCCTGCAAGTGTATCCCTAAGCAAGGTACTTAACCTAAATTTCTTTGTATATATCCACCTGTATAAATGAATATTGTGTAAGAACCTGTGACCTTTGGGTTGCAAGACCAGCTCTTTTACCCTTTATACTACACTGCCACCCTAGCTGTTGTTGGGTCTAGTGACAAAGAGCGCGTTCTTCGGCTGCTGTTGCTATGACAGCGCTTTGATTGGCGTCTCCGTGACGACCTGTGTTCTCGGCCTGCGCTCGCGGCAGGAGGAAGACTTCCAGGAGATGGAGGACGCGGCGAGGAAGATGGAGCACCAGTACTGCCAGTTCTTCGATCACGTGATGGTGAACGACGGGCTGCAGGACGCGTGCCTGCAGCTGCTCACCGCCATTCGCCGCGCGCAGGACCAACCCCAGTGGGTCCCCGCCTGCTGGCTCCGCCCCTCTGACACGCCCTGAGTCAGAGAGAGAGAGAGAGAGGAGAGGAAGGGGGGAGAGAGAGAGGAGAGGAGAGGAGAGAGAGGAGATGAAGAGGGGAGAGAGCGTAGGAGAGGAAGGGGAGAGAGGAGGAGAAGAGGAGAGAGAGAGGAGGACAGAGAGGGAGGAGAGGAAGGGGAGAGAGAGAGAGAGAGAGACGGACAGAGAGGGGAGAGAGAGAGGAGGTGAGGAAGGGGAGAGAGGAAGAGGACAGAAAGGGGAGAGAGCCAGAGGAGAGGATATAAAGGAGAGAGAGGAGGAGTACAGAAACAAGAGAAAGAGCAGAACAGAATGGGGAGAGAGAGAGAACAGAAAGAGGAGAGGTACAGGGGTACAGAGGGTACAGAGGGGTACAGAGAGAGAAGAATTGGGATAATGTTGGTGGTACCGGTGTGAAAGGAATGCTGGGAAAAGGAGAAGTGGATGAGAAATGCAGAATGATGGAAAAGGTGGGAGAGAGGGAGAGGGCAAAAGAGAGAAGAGAAGCATGTGATCTCTGCAGATGAACTGAAGAACATGAAACACATAACTGTTAAAACCAAAGATTTCTGCCCCTTGCTGTAATTAAATGTACAGAAACCTGTTCTTTCCCCCTAATCAGGCTTTGGGTTGAGATTAAATGTTTGTTTTCCCAAAAAAACGTTCACATGAGGCTAGAAAAGGGTTGTTTTTTTTGCCTGTGTTCTGTTTTCTGTCCTTTTTTTGATTATTTATTTTACAAGGGCTATGAAAAAGAAGTGTGTTTATTCACAAGAAACTTAATACACGCATATCTGCTGAGACCTATTCTTTGGAATGTTCTGGACTTGAACAAAATGCCTGCTATTCCTTATACCCAGAGCTTTCTAGCAGCTGCTGTGGTATTTAGAATTTTTTCTTTGCTCTTCTGTTGCATGTTTGTATGAAACACTTGTTTCTCAGTGTTCTCAGAGTTTAGGCACATCAATTTTTTGTTTTTGTTTTAATAATGTCTGGCTCAATACAAATACGAAGCAGTTTCATTGTAGCTTGACTGCAACCATTTTTAATTAAAAAAGTGTTATTCAAAAATCGTGTACTTCCAATATGTTAAGCATCTTTTTTTGATATATAGTTGTGTGTCCTTGTGTTGTGATTAATCCACAAAAGTTGCAGATACAGATAACCCAAACAGATAGCCATGTCCTTCCATGTTTTGCAGCATCGTTTGGTGTAGAATGAAAATGTACGCAGGCAGTCATGAGTTAGCATCTGTATTTGAAATTTTATGTATCTTATTTATAACTTTGTGTGATATACTTATTTGAAAACCTTAATTACAACTGATAAAAAATGAGCTAACCAAATGTGGCTTTGCCACACACTCACCCTTCTTCTTCTCCCAATCCTCATATGCTTAAAAAAAAAATCCCTATCTTCTAGTCTGACCTGGACAGAAAGGCAGTGTCTGACTGACTGTCACGGTGATGTCTCATCTTGATCAGGCAGCACAGTCCGGCGTGGAAAACAGGTGGTAAAACGGCTTTGAAGACACTACAAAGACTGAACCATTTTGAATGACATCGCAAGCATTGTCAGTTAAACGGTTTTATTCACTGTTGCACAATTCGTTCAAGTCAGAGGATGGGGATGAACAAAAGAAAGGTTATCCAAAAATACCAAAAGCCCAATTATGCCCATAGGCATCATTCATTTTTTTCCCCCATTTTCCATGACACTGCTTATTCTTTCTGTAATTATCGTACACACTTTTCTCGTAAGCAGAGAAACATAAGGCGGATTTTACACATAATCTTTTATGTATAAACGTGGAGGATAAGTTTTCCGTTTTTAAACGTGAGGTTAGATATGAAGGGGCTATACGTGTTTCGAAAGTTTGCCGAATTGTTAGACATTGAATTAAATCGATAATGATCATAACAAACATTCAACATTAGTTGCAATGTACTGTTTTTGCACTAGGTGTCAGTAATGGAATGTACAATGATGAGAAACGACTTCTTGTGGGGGTTTCTGGGAATTGTAGGACTAACATGAGAAGATTCAAAACCGGTTGTTGTGACCCGGATATAGTCCTATTTCGATGTAGCAAATGTTACTGTAGCTAGCTAATGTGCACGTTTGGATAACTTAAACTACCACTCCGTTTACACATTTTTTTTATTATTTTTTATTATACACAGATGAGGTGTTTTCACATAATTCGTTTAACTCCTGACGCCGAGTTTGAAATCCTTCAGTTTGTTGTTGCTTGAATTAACCAGAGTTTGTCGGAAGTTTAGATCGAGTTTGTTAGCCAGAGTAGGAATCATAACATGTAATTTCTTAAAAAGTACATCTTTATTTCTTGATTGTTAGCGAGCAAGAACGATTTTATTTTTTTTCAACCAGCTTTGGACATAACAGCTGTACATTTCATATTTTCCTCAGGAATACTAACTGCTTACACCGTTAACGACATGGTAAGTTTGTTGTATTTTCAGTAACATTACGTTATTTCGGACAGTTCTCAAATAAAGAGTGCATTTTAACGAAATCTATTTGCCTTAACACTCTAAACTATAACATTAGGAAAAACCAGTAGCATCCGTGTAGCAGATGTGGGATCCCTAGGAAATTCTGATGACTTGATTTTCTGCTAAAATGTTGAGGGCGGGGGTGGATGCATGCAGTTTATTGTGGTTAATCTTCCAGCGCTCTGCTACATACTGCATAATTTGTGAAGGCGAGGAACCCTGACACAGTGATGGTTTCTCCCCATGCAATTTTTTTTTTCATTTTTTTTTTAGTTTTGTAAAGCAGAGTGAAAGGGAAATTTCTTCGAGTGCTGAATGCACGTGATTAGAATGCGTCAGGCAAGAGTTCTGCTGCCTTCAACGAGGGCCTGAATTGCTCGAACGAAATTGCTTGATGAGGGTATTGCCAGTGTGTATTCGTGCGTGCGCGTGCAGGTTTGATTATGTTGTCTCCTGAAGAGAGATGGTAATCACATCTATTCCGTTTCTCGTCAGCAGGATCAGCACGAGGCGGTGTTCTCCTGGTTCGCCCACCCTGTGTTCAGCAGATACTGGCAGCACTATCGGCAGGCCATGAGCTGGCAGCAGAAGCACAAGCAGGCCTACAGCCGGGCGCTAGCGGCGTACGCCTTCCCCCCTTTCCCGTGGCCGAGCCCTGCGGCGCCCCCTCCCCGATACTCGGACTGGCACGCGGGTGAAGACGAGGCCGCGAGGGGCGGGGCTAGGGGCGGGGCGAGGGGCGGGGCGAGGAGCAAGGCGCGGCGGCCCCCCGAACGACCGTCCCGCAGAAACGAGCCCGCCTCAGAGAGCGAGACGGACGAGCAGGACTCGGACGGCGAGATCGAGTGCGACGTCAGCAACATGGAGATCACCGACGAGCTGCGTCAGTACTTCGCGCAGACGGAGAAGCACCGGGAGGAGCTGAGTGAGTGCACGTTTACCGGATGGACATGGAGAGGGTAGCCGGTATAGAAATGTCAACATCCGCCTATTTACCTGTAGCAGTTGGTCTTCTACCCACCCTTCTGCCCATTAGCCTGCTGCCCTCTTCCACCTGCAGTAGCTACTCAGCGATCGGTTCATAGTCCTGTCATCTCCCGTAGCCAGCAGCCATGCCACCACGCACTCTGCTCCTACCGACTGGCTGAAGCTAAGCAAGTGTGGGCTTGGTTAGTAGTTTGATGGGAGACCACCAGGGAATACTGAGTTGCTGCTGGAAGTGGTGTTGGTTGACCATCAGGGGGCAGTCTTCCCTCTGGTCAAATAAACCCCAGTGCCCCAGCGCAGTGACGGGGACACTGTGCTGTAGGAGATGGCGTCTTTCGGATGAGACGTTAAACCGAGGTCCTGACTCACTGTGGTCATTAAAGATTCCATGACACTATTCGTAAAGAGTAGGTGGTTCCCCGGTGTCCTGGCTAAAATCCCAGATCTGGCTCTCGCAAAAACTTACCACGTAATCATCCCCTGATTTAATTGGCTAAAAAATGTTCTCTCCCTCCAGTGGAGCTGCTCAGTGGCCAACAATAGAGGATTGTGGTTGTACTGGGGACCTCCCAGGGGTGAATGTGTATGAGTGTGAAGCAGGGCGTTCCTGCAAAAAAGCATCCATGCTTAGCGAACCTACCCTGGGTAAATAAAGGATAAATAAAATAGTTATAATGGGTGGCATTTTTCCTATTTTGCGGTTGTTTCTTTTTTTTTCTTCTTTTTTTTTTTTTTTAACCTTTAAGCTACCTGTAACCTGAAACAGGGTTCCTACACTGTAAAATGTTCAGTGTTAAATCAGTTTTATAGTCGATATGGTCTCTTTTGGGCTGGTATGTACTTTGTTAGTGTTGGATTAACACTGGATGTTTTACAGTGTACCAAAATGTATGAATGCATGTTTATGGCTTGTGACTCCATTTTGAGAATTGATTTTTTTTTTTTTTTTTTTTTTGCTGGTACAGCTGCAGAAGAAAAAGGGCCCGGGAGACGGTGAAAGATTGATGTTGCCCTTGTCAGTACGTGGGCGTTTACCGTCTACGCTTGCTCCTGTATCGAGAGATGAATATAGATAACTGGACGTCAGCCAAGCGAAAGGGCACCAGCTTGTTCCCTAGCTCTTTGGTGATGAGAGCGCATCTTCCGCCCTCCTCAGCTCAATCTTCCGAAACGCCCATCAGCGTGTGAAAGAATGAATGACCTTGCGCAAAAAAGACCTGGTTTAAAAATTATTTAGTCACGCATATTGTTTGCTTACTTGTGGTTTACGGTTTTATTTAAGAATTGCTTGCGTTTTTTAAAGAATCGAGTGAGTTTTTTTAAAGAATCGCGTGCTTTTAGGAGTTTCGCCAGGCTGTAGCCGGCAGGGTGCAGTCAACGTTGTAACCGGGCGAACGCTGCCAATGTAAATCCCTGCGGCCCCGCGCGCAGAGAACTGACACTTCTGCTCCGGTATCATCTGCCGATTATTGTTGCCAAGCAACCGGCAACAAACTAGCGCAAAGGCCAAAGCAGTTTTACTCATCGTGTACTTCCAATATTCAATAGATTATTCTCCCACTCTCGGTATCTGCTGTGTGTCTCTGGAAAACGCGTTGGCACATATTTAAAATTAGATTGAGCAGTAGATAACTAAGTATACATATGAGTTTATTACAGAACTTGTCCTGATACACAGTCATGAAATCTTATAGTTCATGCACAATTAATACATAGCCTATAGTCTTCTTTGGGACTGTTGACAGGACAGGACTGTACTGAGCGGTAGATGCGTGTGATGCTTTTTAATACTTAAATAACAAATACTGATCTTTCAGAACCCAGTCCTGCTGTTCTGGTTTCTGATAATGTTTGTGTGATACGCTTGAACTTGCATTTAGTTGCAGTTGATTTGTTTTACAGTTTAAGAAAAAACAAACCATCGATTGTCTTATTTTTACTTACTAATGATTCTTTGTATGTATCTTTAAACTTCAATCAATCTAAAATGAAGTGAGTGCTTTTGTTAAGATGGTAGATGTGGGCCAATAAATGACATTGGAAGCTTATGGTGGGTTAAACTGTAGAGGACTTGGTGAAACATTCCTTTAAATTGTGTTTTCTATTTTGTCAGGACTTGTACTGCCTTACTCTGGTTCCAGTTTGGATTCAGTGTATCCATCTTATTAAGAACATCGTCATGAAGACGTAAGTGGCATTATTGCTCTAGCTAAATCAGAATAAAGAAAGTGGACTGAACAATTGGAAAATGCGCTGAAACATTGTTCCCTGTTTATTTCAGCCAATAAAAGGGTCTCTGTAGAGCAGTAAAGCTAGTAAAGTATTTTCATTGTTTTCTAGTGTGATCATTGATCTTTCGTCAGAACTAAACCCCGTGCTCGCAGTCGCCCTCTAGTGATGGACACTGGGATTGCTCACATTAGTAAATAACTGCCTTATTGGCGTTCTCAGGCTTTTGAGGACCACGTCCGTATACTGGCGTCGGTGTAATGGGCAGATTCAGTGTAGTGCTTTAGCTTTAATCAGTCATTGGGATGTAGCACTGTATTTTATATCAGCTTACATTCACGGTTCTGTGAGTGAATGTAAATACCAGTGTGCATGTGCGTGTAAGAATTTAACGTCATTTACTTGATAAGATTTTGACCGTTTTACATTTTATGGTATAGCCTACAGATCACAAAATCGCTGCGCAGGAAAATCGTGTGTTGGAGGAAACATGTTAATTTCCCTCCTTTATCCCCAGTGAGGAAGGAGCTTCTCCTGTGGGAAATAAACGGGTCAATATTTCCCCTCTCTGGCTGTGTGGCCTGCCTCTGTCCGTTGCCTGGAGATAGAGAGAGGGGTTTTAACGGGGAGGGGGGGGGGGGGACTTCACATTTGTGTGTTTTTTGTTCTGGAAGCGGTTAACTTGTAACTGGGCCGGCTGACATGGCCTGGGCTGGTCTTCTTAGTCCTGGGGGGTTGGGTGGGGGGTGGGGGGGGGGGGGGGTAGAAGGAGCCTTTTGGGGTTGTTGTTGTTGTTGTTGTTTTTTGGCGCTGTGGGATCGATGTCCTTATCCGTTCTGTCCTCACGTCTCTCACGCACCGTCTACCCAACACACGCCTTTGGTTTCCTCCACATTGGCGCTCCACATCACCTTTCCTTCATCGTGTTCAGTCGTTGGCATTTTCAGGGATGTGCTGCAGGGGACCGTACGGTGGCATTGTGGGTAAAATGTCCATTATCATAACAGAATCTGCTGCTTCTGACTCTCAGACTCCAGACCGTGAATGCCTGTTTTCTGTTCTGTGGGACTCATTTTTTTTCCTGCCTTTGGTTGCTTATGGGTGGAGGACGCCGGAGTCTGAGCTGATAAGTGCAGCCTTCAGGCGGCCGCTACGCTGGGGAAAACCGCTCCTTTGTGGCGTCTCTCAGCACACGTCTGTTCCAATACAGATACGATGAGCCGAATACGGCGAGTTTCAGTGACGCTCAGCTCAGTTCGGTTTTATTTGTATCATAATAGAAGACCTAATGGAAATGGTATAGTTCAGATTAGTGCAGTCTCAGAATAGTAGTTATTCTGCCCTTTGCTTTTCATTGCTGTGCCTCGAGGCTGTGGCTGTTCCCTGAATTAGGATGGACACGATCTGAATACAATTAAGAATATAAATGTTATTCACTTGTGCATGTCTACATTTTACTGATGCACCTAACCGTGCTCTAGAGTACAGTAGCTACGCTCTGGAATGTAGAATACAGCAGATGTGCTCTAGAATACAGTAGCTATGCTCTAGAATACAGCTGTGATGCGCTTGGGATTTGAACCTGCAGCCACCTCATCCTGCGGCTTGTCGAACCACAGTGCCTTTGCCACCACTGTGTTTTCTGTGGGCTGCATAGTTGTCTTGTGGATAGAGCGAAATTTATCCTCTGTTGCACAAAAACGGGCTTTGGTCCAGATTCCAAATTCAAAAAAATAAATAAATAAAATGACTCTTGTTCGACTATCAGGGCTTTGTGGAATGTAAGTGGCTTGCTGAAAACAAGTTTCCTAAACCAAACACTGTTTACAATCGAGAAGATGGCGATGTTTGCGTAAGCCTCAGCTGAGCGTGCTCTCTGCAGTGATCTACGGAGGGTCACTGGCAGTCAGGACGAGCCTGTCACATTGGACCCGATACGATTGTGTTGCGCTTTCGCGAGGATGTTTGTCTTCTGCGGTTACAATAACACGCACTCGTCCCTGGAATTCATAACGGAGCGTTCTCCGCCCTGTCACTCGAAGCTTTTGGGGGCTGCGGGTTTGGTCCGGAGTCCAAACTGCGTTTGGAACGTGACCCTCTCCTGTGTGTGTTTCTCCCCTGGGGCCAGTGGGGGGGGTCCGTTACTGGAGTTCAGCTCTGAACAGACCCCCACTGCTTCCTGTACCCCCTGGGCTACTCAACCCTGCCCCTGGAGATCTACCGTCCTGTAGACTGTACCTCCAGCCCTAACAAAGCACACCTCATTCAACAGCTAGAGATTTCGTTGAGCTATTGATTAGTAGAATCAAGTGTGGCAAATTAGGGTTGGAGTGCATACCAGCTGGTTGGTAGGTTGGTAGATCTCCGGGACCAGGGTTGGGCAGCCCTGCTCTAACCCTCACACACAGGCTCATCACTTCACAAATCGCCCACAGTGACCAGTAAGTAAGGGCAACGCTGTGGCCGTATGAGGCCTTGTGTTGTCTTTACCTCTTCTGTAGAATGAGTTGCGGAGATTATTGCAGAAAAATGAGATTGAGACCCCCCCTCCCTTTCCCCCCCCCCCCACAGAGAAGCAGCAGCAGATCGAGGAGGAGCGGGCGGAGTCCTACGTGCTGGCCGATCGGGACCTGCACCGAGCGTCCTGGTACAGCACAGCGCCCCCTGCTGACCGCCCGGGGGAGCGGCGGCGGGCGGAGATGAAGAAGCTGTACGGCGAGGACGCCGCCAAGATCCAGGGCATGGAGGCCGCCATACAGCTGACCTTCGACCGGAACTGCGACCGCAAGCAGCCCAAGTACTGGCCCGTCATCCCCCTCAGACTGTAGGGCTGCCCCAGGGGCAGGGGGGGGGGACCCCAAGGGAGGGGCCCCATCTCCCTCAGGACCCCAGGTTCGGGACAGTAAGTAACGATTCACGGGCAGGTGTGTGTGGGGCGCGGTTTCCACTGCCGAGAGGAAGTACTGCTTCCTCATTCGCTCGGACTGTTTTTCTCACGAGGGGGACTTTCACGCACCACGCGACGAGAATTCAGACCCTGATACGACTGATTTAGGGACAGAACTGTTCTGATTCCAGAGCTCTTGTGTCCCTGTGTTCCATGTTTTCACGTTCAATTTTCAGTTGAGACATTCCACACAGTTTTTTAAAAATGGATTTATTTTATTATAGGCATTTGTTTACACCACTGGAAAACCCTCCGGCTGTGTTGTTTGTTTCTTGAGTATTTACAATAAACAAATTTGCTAAGTCTGTGTATGTTCTTTGAATAATTTGTGCTTAAAACAATATTGAAAAAATATGACGTGTGTACTTTGCTTTAATAAAACCATGATAGCGATGGTTGGGGAACTAGGCTGGAAACTCCCCAGGTTGTGGCTTTGATTCCTAGAGGACTGTTTCAGGAAGCGGGATTACTGAGTTAGCTGGCTAACTGGACTGAGTAAAACCCGGAACCGTCCCAAATCTGGAACGGGGACTGAAGGAAAAAGAGCTGTTCTGGGTTTTACTCAGTACAGTTATCCAGCTAGCCCCTGCTTCGTGACACAAGGCCCCAGGTAGGGCACTGCAGGTGCACCCTTGAGAAACCTGACTGTCTTCAGTATTTACCCAGCTGTGGGTTCTGTGTGAGAGGAATGTGAGCTACGTGAGCCAGTGTGGATCAGAGCGTCTGTTTAATGCCGTCTGTAAGTACAAATGTAGGTTTTTTTAGTGCAAGTGCTGACCAGGCCCTGCCTTGCTTTAGCCCCAAATGTCAGGGGAGGAGGCCACAGGGTAGCGTGGCTGCTGGTCAGTGCTTGAGGTAAATTCTTTAAGTCATTGTAATTCCTCATCGTGCACACGCTCATATTTTAAAGATCTGATGCTGCATGCTGGTGTTGCAAGAAGCTAAATGGCGTCATCGAGCCAAAGAACACAAGCTTGAGGAAGCACTCCCCAGGCCCCCCCCCCCCCCCAATTAGCCAAAATCAAGCGGAAAGGAATCCGCTAACAGTAGGAGATCCTTATTTAGATGACTGATTGTTAGTCAAAGCCATGATGATTATCTAATAAAGGGTCTGTAAACACTGCCCCCCCCCACCCTTCAGTTTGAAGATCTGTGGCTGCTGTGGGTTTCTGTTACCCCCCCCCCCCCCCAGGGGTTGCCTCGGGGTAGGATGTCAATCACCCGTTGCTATGCGGATGACCCAATACATGACCTCTCATTGACACCAGTGGCAGCTCTGTCGGTTGAGAGACATTTTGCGTTTACATTTTTGGGCCATCTGTGCTCTTTCATCGCTTCTGCGAGCTGCTCCTACAGTGTCCCTCTTTTGCGTGTCGTATTCAGCCTGTGCGCTAATTATCTTAATCAGTTAATTTCGCGTAGTTAAGGGTTAAACGACAAACGGCACGTCTAAAAATATCGGCGTGACGGGTGGAACATGGCGGCGCGCGCGGAACCTGCTAGCGCTGCGTGACTCCCCCTCTCCTGCGGCCGAGAGAGGGAACGATTAGACTGGAGTGCACCCGTCTCCATGGCGACGCGCGGCATCTATTCGCCAACCCGACCGGAGGCAAACAGGCAGTGCGCTATTCGCTCTCTCAGTGCACTCTGTCCAAGCGCTAACTGTAGCATCACCAGGCAGTGCGTTAGCTGCTCTCTCAGTGCACTCTGTCCCAGTGCTAACTGTAGCATCACCAGGCAGTGAGTTAGCTGCTCTCTCAGTGCACTCTGTCCCAGTGCTGACTGTAGCATCACCAGGCCGTGCGTTAGCTGCTCTCTCAGTGCACTCTGTCCCAGTGCTGACTGTAGCATCACCAGGCCGTGCGTTAGCTGCTCTCTCAGTGCACTCTGTCCAAGCGCTAACTGTAGCATCACCAGGCAGTGAGTTAGCTGCTCTCTCAGTGCACTCTGACCAAGCGCTAACTGTAGCATCACCAGGCAGTGAGTTAGCTGCTCTCTCAGTGCACTCTGTCCCAGTGCTGACTGTAGCATCACCAGGCCGTGCGTTAGCTGCTCTCTCAGTGCACTCTGACCAAGCGCTAACTGTAGCATCACCAGACAGTGAGTTAGCTGCTCTCTCAGTGCACTCTGACCAAGCGCAGACTCTAGCTTCACTGCTCGGGAAGATCCACATTCTGAGCTACTTGCATGCACATGCACACACACACACACACACACACACACACACACACTTCACACACACTTATGCACGTACACACACACACACACACACACACACACACACTCTTGCACTCAAACGCACGCGCACACCCACAAACTTTAATTCGTGCTCACACACACACACACACACACGCACGCTGTTCTGCAGTGGGTGGAATACGCAGCTGTGTAGTGGGCGTGTGCCTGTAAGACACTGTCTCACACTCATGGGCGAGGCGTTGAACGTCTCAGATCAGTGATAGCAGGAACGCACACCGGACCTAATTTACACCGCTCCAGTTAAAGTACAACTACAGCGATGGATCGACACGGTATCTGTATTTTTGAATTCTGATTGGTGTGTAACTGTAGTTCGGCTGGATGGGGAGGGGGGGCAGCCCTAGCAGTCCTGTCTGTCCGTCTCCCTGCCGTTGCCGGGGGTGTTTCCAGGAGCAGCAGCTGTAAGTCCTTGACTACAGTCGACTGCTGTGCTCCGCCGAGCAGCTCATCTTTGGAATGCCCCCCCGCACCCCCCACCCCATCATTTTCTTGCATTCACTCCCCCCCCCCCCCCATTTTTTTCATGCCCACTGCTCCTCTCTGGGCTATCCTAACAGTACAGGCATGTCTAACAACAACTGGTGATACCGCTGAGTGAACTCTGAGTGGGGTCAGCCGCCTCTGAATTGCCAGTGCCCCGACCCCCCCCCCCCCCCCGCCCCACCCCTTCCCTTCCCCAGTGTGGTGTTATGCATTTTTTATGGTGGTTATGTGTTAATGTTCAAAACTCTAATTGTTCTTATTTTTCCCAGTATATTGTGAGTTGTTAAATGTAGCGATGGTCAGATGTGTTGTAAATGGGGGGAGGGAGAGGCGGAGGTGGGGCAGCTGAGGACTCTGGGTAAATAGCTGCCGCATCAGCTGACCTGGTTGATTATAAGCATGTAGGCCTTGGCAAGCTTGTAAACAGCCATTCCTTTGGTCTTCAGGATGGGGGAGTGGATGCTGTGTGTGTGTAGATGGCAGTATCCAGAGCACTTCAATAATGGGCTCCTTTTCATTGTTTCTACTAGCCACAGAGAGCCAGCAGTCCGTGGTTTATTTTAATGGAGTGGTCTGTCAGATACAGAATTTACTCTGGGTTTATTTAGATGACTTTTTTCTTTGTTTAGGAATTGTGGGAAGCGTTGTTTTGCTTTGCAGTATGCACTCGGTTAATTTTTTTCAAGTTGGGCTGTCAGTGAAACCTGTAAAGCATACTGAAAGGCTCAGTGAAGATTATCTGATACAGTCTGAGATGGTTAAGTCTTAAATTTTAAGCTTTTAAACATTATATCACTGATTTCACTAATAATAAAATGCAGAAGTTGCCGGCCCCAAACTCTGGAACGCCCTCCCCCCTGACATCCGTACCTCAGACTCACTCACCTCCTTCAAATCTCATCTTAAAACCCACCTCTTTTCCCTAGCTTTCCCTTGATGTCTGTCTTCCCCCTCTCACACCCCCTCCTACCACCGCTGCACCACTAGTCCCACTGCATTTTCTGTTTTTTTTTGTTTTTTGTATGTAATGTTTGTATGTATGTATCATGTATTGTAAAGCGTCTTTGAGACCATGAAAAGCGCTATATAAAATAAATGTATTATTATTATTAGAAGTACAGTGTGACAGCTTCGTAAAGCACCTACTGAAAGGCCAAGAGGGTCTGTAATAAGAGGTCAGTCCAGGGAAAGTATTTGGTTGAAAGGACCTAGTATAAATCCTCCTGCTAAGGGCACTAAGCCTAATTTGTACTTGTTGCATACAGGTGAATCCTCTCCACTGTCCATTTGCAAATACTTTCCCTCCATAAAACAGATTAATTAAAATGCCAATTAGATGCGTGTGTTTTATGTGAAAAGTAAACTGACGATGACTTTTCAGTGCCCTTAAATGGCCCGTGGTTCTGCGCGTTCCTGTTGAATGGGAAGCTCTGCGTAATCCCGATGTCCGAGCCTCGCCGAGCGCGAGCGGAGGCTAGCCCTGAATGCGGAATGAAACGCCCCATTCAGCCTGGCGCGCTTGGCGCGCGGTGAAAAGCCTACCGCTTCCATGGAAACCAGCAGAACGGGGTGCACGAGCTGCAAGGCCCATCGTTCGCGGGCTGCACCACTGACTGATGTGTTGGGTAAACAGAGAACTGACCGGTGCTCCCTGGGTGCCCAGTTCTGCTGTTGAGAAGGAGTTTAGTTTTCATTCGGATGGTTATTTGCTCACAGGGACATCCTATGGTATTTAAAATGTACGATATTGAAGTGTTCATCAATTTGACACGTAATATGCCTAACTGACTCATTACTTAGCTGCATTATCTGATTAAGCAGTACGAATACAGAAAAATATTGAACACATGACTGAAATCCGAGCTCAGTTTATCACAATACAATAGAGTTTACGTAAAACAATTTCACTTTATTAGGATCACAATTACATGTCTGAAGTGTTCCCAGGACAGGAGCATGCATTATGTTGATGTATAGATACAGTTTAGGAAAACAGTGTAGCGTGTTGCTATGTAGTCCTCTATATGGAGTGAGCCGTCATTTCTTCTGTGTGGACAGATCTTGCAGGTATCCGCACAGCCGATTACAGAAAGGGTAAATTATGGCTCAGAGGGTGACTAGGCAGGATGGAATACCATTGATCCCTTACCATGACCTCTGACAGAAAATTTGCATTAGCAATTAAATCACCCAGGAATGTGAGGCAGTTTTCTTTTTTCTGATCGTCTTATCCCCGATAGGATACGTGAAAAGCAATCCAGGTCAAGCCATTTAAAAAGTGGAAAGTGCATTAAGTTCTTGTCTTCGCCTTCTTTCGGCTGCTCCCGTTATGGGGTCGCCACAGCGGATCAGATCCGCATATTTTGATTTAGCATATGTTTTTTACGCCGGATGCCCTTCGTTTACGCAACCCTGCCCATGTATCCAGGCTTGGGACCGGCGACCGGCACTAGGAATGCACTGGCTTGCGCATCCCCAGTGGCTGGGTTGCATTAAAATCTTGTCATTTATTATAAAAATGTTAGAGTCGATCTTTTATTCTTCCCTTTCTTTAACCTGCTTATTGTACAAACGTCATTGTCTTCCCATCTTTGTGCGGTTTATTTACGCACATTACATAAATCGGTTTTTTTTTTTTAAGTGGCGTAAAAAAACATACATTTTTCCACGTGTTTTTGGGTACTGCAAAGTTCCACACTTTTCTCTGTGCATAGAAACTAATACGAGGGGCCTGATTCCGCTACTGCATCGCGGTAATCCCTGGCGTTGACGTCACCATTCTCTCTGTGAACTGGCCGCGGTGAAGAGGCTGGCTGGACCGTAGCCCTCACTGTGTTTGGCATCTTCGGTCGCAACATTCACTTTCTCTCTCAACTTTTTTTCGGCGCTTCCAACTTCTGAGATTCTGCGAAGACCGCAATATGGGTATGTGACCATTTTAAATTGAGTGCGTTCTGGCGATACGTTCTTCGTTTTCCTCCTTGGACAAGTATAGTTTTTTCCAGTGTAAATGTTTGAAGTACTTGCCATCATTTTAATTATGATAATTTATTGTTGAAAGCGCTCTGAATTAACCAACGCCGCCCCCGATGTCATCGCGTATCCATTGTTTTTCGATCGTGCATTTATTTCTGAAACTACTTGGTTTGATTTAGACTTTTGTCAGAGTTTAGAGTTTTGTTTGTTTGGTTTCGTTCGTTTAACAAATAGGGGCACACTAGGGGTACTAGGGGTAGTTTAAGATCTCACGGGATATCATCACTGTTAGACTTCTCCATGGAAGTGAACATGCCAGTCGTAACCAGGACTTCATCTAATTCCGTTTTGCTTTTTCATGCAAAAGTAATTGATGAGCCATCTCTTTCTTGAAAAGGCAGGGGACCGTTTTATTGATCGTGAACTAGTGATCGCGCACGTGCGTTAGATATCTTGGTTACGCATAATAAAGTGTTTATTTTCATTAGTGTATTGTGTGGTACACGTTATTTCGGAAAGTTGTGTGACTTTGTAGTTACATTTTCGAAAGTTATTTCTGTTCCAGTGATCACATCAGAAATAGTGTTATGATTTTCGTAATTGTGAAGTTAGATTTGAAGAAAGGTTCAAAAAAACTTAGGGAACCCTGATAATGTGCGTCCCATTGTAATTTTAACTATTAGCTAGACTATTGGAAAACCCAACCAGCTACTTTAGCCAAGCAGGTTTTTGAAAAACTCCTTGATATAGCCTATCCCAGCTGTTTCCGTAAATTCGTAACCTTTTAGGCATCGTAGTGGGTCGTATGCAACGGCAAAAGAGCGAACATAACGGTCAGAATTATTTCCGTTGCGCTCAAGGCTGTCCGTGTATGTGAAGGTATTTTCTGCTTAATGACTTGATATGCAGCTGTAATGTTTGGTTATTTCAATATAGTGCACTGCGTAGTCGTTATGTAGCCCCATGGCGGGCTGCCTATATAGTATATGGTGCCCGGTAGAGTTTCCCACTGTCTATTATGTGGTGATGTTATTAACCCCTGCATGTGCGTATAGTGTGAAGTCTTTCTGCATGTGTATAGTCAGCGTGTTCTACTGGGTAAAAAGTTTTACAGTTTTTGGACTTCAGGGCAGAACATGAAGCTGCAGGCTTCTTTAAACCCTGCACACCAGCCCAACATCTTTTTCTGCGACCTGTGGGCAGGCCCCTCCAGGCATATCTCCTGCATGTCTCTTGTCTGATCTGCCACACCCCACACTCACACCCCCCCCCCCACCCCCAAATCCCACAAGGGGTGGAATAAGCTTCCCCCTGTGGTCAGGGCAGCAGAAACCCTGCCCATCTTCTGACACTCACTGAAGACTCACTTCTTGAGAGCTGCATCATGCCCCCCCCACCCTCCACTCCTCCACCACCAGACCTCTTTTTTTCTTTTCCATTTGGGATGATAACATTATAAAGACAGCTGCGTATGAGAATTTGCTTACATTCACAGCGCTAACTGTTGGTTTGGCTAACTTTACACTCATTGATTATAAATGGGCCTCATGCACCCCTTCTTGCTGATGTCACACTTTTTTATTCCTCACTTTTGTCAGTCTGTCGGGTGAACGTAATGTATTGTTACAAAGTGCAAAAATTTTTTTTTGGAGATTGAAAATTAAGCTGTTTGTTGATTGTGCCGTTGGGGAAGGGGGGGTGATGACAGTGAGACAGAACTGGGACGCCTTCATTAATTTCCTACAAATTCCCTGAAGAGTTGCCTTTGTGTGCCCAGGGGTGACTAATTTGGTCCTGTTCCGAGCGGGAAACGGCCGACGTCTGTAAGCATCCCCCCCCCCCCCCCGTGTGTGCTTTCCAGGGAATGGCTCTGTGCGTTGTGATTCGCTCGGCTGCTCTGCGTTCTCCAACAGGCATTACTGAGAGAGTTCCGCGTAATGACTTGCAGATCCAGTCCCAGCCCAAAACCTGAAAACAATTTAACCTGAATTCCCCCGCGTCTTTAAGGAGTTTTGTGGAATCGGAAAACAGTAAGGTTTGGCTGAGCCGACTGACTGTGAATGTTTTGTCTTGCCCAGCTGTGTTGGCTCATAGTTGTTTTTTCCTTGGACAGGGTAATGAGGAAGCTTGTTTAATTTTCTGAGCAATTATGTTTCCTGAAAGATTTATCCCAATGGATTGAATTCTTAATTCCGCACGAACCGTATTTTAGACTGCAGACGTTGCCTCACCTGCTACTGGAACAATGTAAGATAGTGCTGCTGTGAAGGGTCCAGTTATTAGAAATGAACGCACATCTGTTTTTAATTGGTCCACATGTAAATGTTGTTTGCTGGGGGAAATTATACAGCCACAAAAGATGCATTTGCACCACGTTCATGAATTAAAACCTGTGTTAAATGGTGGATTTTTGTCTAATGTAAATGGAACATGAAGGTATGACATGACTTTCCACACGGTCTCAACCAATCACACGTCACCTTTCTGTGCAGTGTGTTTCGACCTCTCATGGCTTTATTTAATTGGTTTATTTAGGCTGTTTTAATCAAAGGGTGACATCACTCCAATGGACCGCTTAAAGACAGATGATTGGCTGGAGCGTGCCCCTGAATTAGGCAACAAAAAAAAAGATGTAATTATGGGATCTTTGCATACTGTGATAGTCCTGATGTGTGTACTCAATGTGCACTATGCACTTTGGGTAATACAACTGTTAGCAAACCTGGTGCTGCAAAAAACCTTGAATGGAGCAAGTCATTAAGAAAATTCATTATGAAATTAAAGTCTCATAGTCGTCATATAAACTGTTTGGGGCGTGTGCCGAGAAGCATGGAAATGCTGCAAACAATTTTGACTGTTATATTTAACCGGGAAGTGTGCGTTTATTTACGAACATGTACGACATTGTTGAGTCACAGCGTGATGACTGGATCACAAGCCTGGCGGGAAAAGGCCAATCGGAAGCTGTAGGCAGGAGGATGTCACAATAGTGTGAGTTATATTTGACATTCACCACTTTGTAGTCCCCACGAGACTGGGGCGGCAGCGTAGTATAATGGGTAAGGAGCTGGTCTTGTAACCTAGAGGTCACAGTTTCGATTCCCCGGTAGGACACTGCCGTTGTACCCTTGAGCAAAGTACTTAACCTGCATTGCTTCAGTATATGTCCAGCTGTATAAATGGGTGCAATGTGAATGCTGTGTAAAAAGTTGTGTCAGTCACTCTGGGTAAGAGTGTCTGCTAAATGCCTGGAATGTAATGTGATGTAGTCCCTGTATCACACATGCAGTAAGGATACATTCAGACGAGCTAAACTTGTGAGCAACAATGATCAGGCCTGTTAAGCATTTGTTTGATAAGCTGCATCCATTCGACATTTGAGAGATCGGTCACCCAGTTCACCTAGTGAGGGCCCAACAGAGTGTCATAACTGAGTAACATAGCGATTGTAGGACATTCATGTGTATAACATGCGTGTTCAGTAGAAGTTTAAGACTGATGGCTGTTCACATCACTATTCCGTATCGTCAGCTTTGAACCTCTGTATTAAGTTAGATTTAAGTGAAAGTGAACGCAAATGTTGAAATTTGATGTGATGTTCTCGGCCTGGGCTTCTGCACAGTTAGATGGATAGTTGTCATGTGACTCTCACCTGCCCCCCCTCGGCAACCTCTGTTGCTAAGCACCGCCCCCATTGTGGATGTCTGTGGGGATGGTGACAGTGACGGATTGCTGAATATTCTGGGTTCAGAATGAGAGGGGGTTAGAGCCAACCCCCGCCGCCCCCCCCCCCACCAAGCCCCACTTGAGAAATGAGAGCCCCCCCCACCCCCTGTTCATTGTGATGCCACTTAATAGTCAGAATCGGTGTGCTCCATTTAGTGCGTCTTCATTCAGAATGACTCATTCCACCGGATTGGAAAATTCAGATGAGATTGATTTCATTTGCATTAGCAGTGAAAGCTTGGATGCTTCAGACCAATTAGACGAGGAATAGTTTGTGAGTTGCAAGGACTGCATAAAAGGAAATTAGTCACTATTGCTTTTTTCTCAGAAAACCAGAAGTGAGTGCTGCAGGATGCTGCTGTCACCAGCTGAATTAACTGTGTTTACGTGCACTTTAGCTGTTATAATTTATAACTAAAATGTTGTTTTTGTGTATGATTAAGCATTTAAAAAAAAAAATCTGTATTCTTTGTGATTTATTACGTTTTAGTTTAGAGCCCTTCTGGAAAACTTTCAGAAGAGTTTACTTACTTACTTCCCTAAAAAAAAAGAAAAAAAAACTCTTGAATATCTTTGTTTTGATCTTGCAGACATCGCTAGAGGCCACAGCTGCTGCTGTCAACCAGAGGAAATTATAAAGCTGCCCCCCCCCCCACTACCCACACACATTTCTCCTGACAGCTGAATCGTGTGTGTCTTATTGCCATGGTGCTGTTTTAGGACGGGTTGAGGTGAGGGTTATCATATCTGTGAATCCAAGCTGAGCTGCACATAGCATAGTCCTTCTTTGCTCATGCTTGGTGATATCCTTCACAGCTACAAAGAGAAGGATATCACCAAGTATGAGACACCAAGTATATTACCAAGTATGAGACAGACGGCTTTAAAAAAAAAAAAAAAAAAAAAAAAAAAATTTCATTGAAGTCCATTGTGGGGTCATTGTGTCATGGGGAACTTTTGTTTCTGATTTTTGTCCGCGTGACAACTCTGCACAATGGTCATCTGGGAAAAAATGACTCACAGATTGTGTCCTTCGGATATTTCAGTACTGTACCATGGGTCAAGTGCAATGTGCGAGAGCAAAAGTGAAGGGTCTCTACTTCTCCATCTTGCCAGATGCCTTCACCGTGACAGGAAATGACATCTTCTGTTTTTTTAATGCTTTTCAAGGTGGTTCTGGAAAAACTGTGTTCCTATCCAGAGTACCCAGCTGTTGTGGAGTGATCCCTGGTTCGAAAGATCAGGACTTCTGGAAGAAGCCTGGATTTTGTGGAAATAACAGCTTTTCCTCATAGTGGTCTCAGTGTGATGCAAGTTCACATCCACTCTACCAGGAATTCCAACTGGAATTCCCATTCAGGGACTGGGAGTTTTCAGTGTGAATCACAAACACTTGCCAGCCTGACCCAAGGACTGATTCAAGAGTTGGTCTGGTTATGTTTTGGGCAATGACTCTAACTAGTAATTATGTAAAACGGTGACAGTGTTGCTTTACATTAGCAATGTTATCCTCTGCAGACAACACTTTAAATATATTACCTCCCTCCCCCCACCTAACATAACTGTTTATTTATTATTTAACCTCATTTACCAAACATGTAAATGTATAGCTGTCTTTATTTGGCATTTGCTGATTCCCAATTTCTTCTCTTCTTACTCCCTTCTCCCACTCCTCCTCTCCTTCTGCTCCTCCTCTCCTCTTCCATCCTTCTCATCTCCTATCTCCCCTCCTCTTCTTCTCCTCTCCCCTCCTCTCCTCTCATATCCTCTCCTCTCCCCTCCTCTTCTTCTCCTCTCCTCTCCTCTTCTCCTCTCCCTTCCTCCTTTCCTCCCCCCTCCCCTCCCCTCCCCGTTGAAGTGTTGCCGGAGAAGCGGTTGTGTTAATTTGCAGTGCTTAATAAGTACCCCCCCCCCCCCCCCCCCACCCCCCCGTGACAAAGAGGGACATTGTTTATTGTGATATGAAATGATGGGATTGCGGCTTCCTGAGCCAGCGGTGCCAGTTGAAGTGCAGCTCGCCAGTTCCTGCGTCCTCAATGGGGGCCTATTTACAGAGCCGCACACTGGGCCGGCCCACAGCCCCCCCCCCCCCCCCCCACAGCCCCCGTGAGCTCGCGCTCGTTAGCAAGGTTGTTAATGAGCAGGCGGCTCTTCTCGCTAACTTCATGAATCAAGACCTGACAAAAAAAAAGACAAATGCGGATCGGTGTCCCGAATGAGGCGCGGATCTGTTGAGCCGTCCGGGAGCTTTTTTGCGCTTTTATTTTTCAGTACCGTTTTTTTTCGATGTCTTTGATGTGACATTTTTGGATTTTCACAACGGTCAAACGGGCAGCGGATCCTGAATTATGCGCCGTGTGCGACCAACCGTCTGTTCCGCCAAATGCGGGGTGAGAAAGATGGTTGTCAGATTGGTTGCCATGGTGAGGGATTTTAAAGCAGCAGTGTAGCTTTGTGGTTTCTATGGTTCCCGTTTGGTTCGCAGAGATGGGAGGGGTCTGATATTGAACCCCTGACACGAAGTAGGGACTTGGTCTGCGTTCTCAGCAGTGCTCACTCTAAAGTCAATCCTCATTAATTCAGGAACAATTCCCAGGAGCCTTGTACAACAACAACAACAACAATAATAATAATAATAATAATAATAATAATGATAGATAACAGGTCAGTTTCATTGTTAATTAGATAGTATAATGTGGTCTCATCCCTCATTGATATATCTTTAGATATCCCATTAGTGGGCTGGGTAGAGATCTGGGGTGAAAGGGAGGGGGGGGGGTGATTTTCTGTCCTGGCTGTGTGGGAAAACAGTGGGCTGTAGCGCTGTAGGTTTTGTTTTACACACAGAAATATGCAGGCGTTTCCAGAAGGCGAGAACTAGACCGTGGGTCAGACGAGCGGACGAGGTTTAGCATTCGCGCTGTCCCTGCGCACTCCGACTCTCAGCCTACGTCTAAATTACACAACACGGAAAGAGCGTTTTCCCATCGCACCGAAACTTCCCCTTCCCTCCCAATGCGCTCCTCGTGCAGAAAGCCCGTATCGATGGGAAATATCGACTTCATTTTCGGGATTGACCCACTTTATTGTCGGGCAGCCTTGCGTAAAAATGCTCAGAACAGCAAAATCGAGATGCGGTGCATAAATTTGTTAATAAATAATAAATACATTTTAATAAATTAACTCAAACTCGGTTATTGAGTTCCGAGGTTTATATGCATTATGTAGGCTATTGCAGCGAGGTAATAATGTAGTTATTTTTTTATTTGTGTGAGATTGGATACCAGATGGGGTGAGAATCGTGTGTGTGTGTGTGTATGTGTGTGACGCTGTGCTTGTGCCTTATGCCGTTACAGCCTCCGGTACTGTAGGAACTGGGCCAAAGGGATTACAGCCAGTCAGATGGTGAGGTGGGGGTGGTGTGTGTGTGTGTGTGTGTGTGTGTGAGTGTGAGACAGAGAGAGAGAGTGTGTGTGTGTGTGTGTGTGTGTGTGTGAGAGAGAGAGAGAGAGAGAGAGAGAGAGAGAGATAACCAGTATGATGGAATTAACATGACGCGCTACTCTTCTTTGATTTGAGCAATTGTCGATTCATTGCAGTAGTCAGTCCACATTTGGAAAGAAATACTTAATTGCACCTTGAAGCTGGTTGCAAGGTGATGGCCCTGGTTGCCATGCCTACGCATGTGCAGGATTAACGTTCTCCTTGAACACATTCCATTTACAGTATATCCTGCATTCCATGGCAGACAGTCTGAAATCACTTGTCAATTAATTTTTTTTCCCCCCTCATAATTTTAATCTTATCTAACTCCTGTGCAGGCTTGTGACAGTATAAGCACTGAATCACTGGCTGTTTCTATTTTTATTTATGTTCACACATATGTGGGATAATGCTGCAGTTTATGCAAGAAAGGCCACCCACATTTCTCATTATTAATACAGCTAGAATAAATTGATTGTGAAACAGTTTTATTTGCATTGGTGGTATTGCAGAACTCCCAGAGCAAAAGTGTGCTATAATATCACCCTTTCATTCTGCAGTTCACCCTTTCATTCTGTCCTTCACCCTTTCATTCTGCACATCACCCTTTCATTATGCCCTTCACCCTTTCTGTTTGTATTTGTTAATTCTGCTCTTGCCAGGATATACTCTACATTAACATTAACCCCCCCCCCCCCCCCCCAAAGAGGGACTTGGTGTTTTGGGAATACCAGAAATAATCTTTGAGTGGATGTGTTGTATCGCACAAACTGCACATTCATTTTTTTTTGTATTAAATACAGTTTGCATTACAATTCATATGTTATCTGGCAAAATTGTAGACTTCGCATTTGTATGAAAGTCAGAGATGACATTGATATGTAATCTGGAGGTGGCAGTTTAGTTTTCTCATTTGAGTGAAATTCGGCCAGCGTTGACCCTTGCACATTTTGCTTGAGAAAAAGAGAATGAAGCCGAGGGATCGGAATGGAACAGAACGAATCGGAACAGAAAAGAACAGAAACGTGCCAAACACACAGGGGACCGTTTTTGGCCAGAACAGCCGTGGTGTCGGTTCTCTCTGCGGAGGCTTTGTTTTTTCGTCGGTCTCTCCTGTATAATTTCAGATGGCGGAGGGATGGAGGGATGGAGGGATGGAGTGATCCTGTCGTTTTTTCTGTCGCCAGCCGGGACTCCTAGCAGTCGCACTGAAGCTGAGTGCTTTGCTGGCGACGAAGTGTTGATCTTGGAAACCCTCTCGCTCGTAGAATCCTAGAAGCTGATTTTGGCAAGTGGGATCTTTGCTGTAAACGTTCCCTCTGTCAGAAATTATTACTGAGATGTGGAAATGTATTAACTCTTTGAAAGACTACATTTGTTTTTAAATGGAAGTATAATGTTGTAAATTGCTGTCTTTGAGTTAGGGAAACCTTTGCTTCTCATGGACAAAGGTGGCCATGGTTGGTACTTGGGAGTAAACGGACATATAGTCATCAAAACCCATGAGCCTTAACCAGGCTTAGAAGCAATTAAAAGACAATTCACCAGATCAACCAAATCAGACTGGAAAGTCTAGACAGGAAGGTGTTGCTAACTGAAATTGGTGCTGCCAGCGTTTTCGTGGAAACTTTATTTGAGTTTTTGCTTTACTTCAGAAAAGCTCTCCAGGATAACTTCAGCTCTTCTGCCTCCCACAGTGCCATAGGTCCAATTACTTTTGACCCCCTCGACAGATTTTAAAACAGCTCCGATCTGTCTTTGACTGAGTGGTTCGAATTAAGTCTCTCTCTCTCTCTCTCTCTCTCTCTCTCTCTCTCTCTCTCTCTCCCCACTGAGAATGAACCGACACCCTCCTTTTCTTTTTTGGGACGGGGGTGTCAGCAGAACCCGAGGGGGGGGGGGGGGGGGGTGGACTGCTATTGTTTTTTGGAAAGCCTTGCTCAGCTACAGAGAGATGAGGGAAATTTGCCTTTGAGAGGAGCCTCTTTACTGTGGGAGCTTTGGAAAGGGCCACGGTGACTGTGTGTGTGTGGGAGCCCTGGGCTGGTCAGTTGAAGTGGAGGCCGTAAGATTGGGCTCTTTTGGCTTCACACCCATGGGGGGGGGGGGGTTGGGGTGGTCGGGGGGGGGGGGGGCGTAGGGGTTTGGGGGGTGAATTTTCAGCACATCTCCCATGGTTATTTTATGCCAGTCCCCTCTAATGTCACTGCTAAACAAAAATAAAAACAAAGGGATTCAAGGAGCTGCCAGCAGGGGCTGTGAGAAGTGTGGGAGGGATGGAGGGATGGAGGGATGGAAGGGTGAGTTGTGAGGGATGGAGGGATGGAGGGATGGAAGGGTGAGTTGTGAGGCATGGAGGGATGAGCTTAAGTTTATGTCCTGTTTTCCCTGCCAGCCACAGTGGGATTCTTGGGGCCTAATAAACAGAGTTAGCTAACTTGATAATGTCTTTATTTTGATTGTTATTTAATGCACTTAACACACATGAAGAATGTTATGCAACATATTCATGATTCATTCTGACCCAAGATCGCAGACAAAATATTTCCTTCGCCGGTGAGAGTACTTCTTAGGGACATCAGCCCAGTCAAACGCACAGTTAAACTGTTTCTGTACCTCTGTAAACAGACATGATTTCCCCGTTATTGTCCGATGGCAGTTCCTCTTTAAACCAACATCGCAGACTCCTGGGGAATAGGGAATAGGGGGGGGGGTTAGAAACTGAATTAATCCTGAAAATTATTTGAAATACTTCATGCTAATTAACCCTTTAAGGGGTGTAAGATCTCAAATATGTGGTTAGGATGTTCTAAAATGAACATTCTGATGCTTATGTAACAATAATCACTGGTAACGGAAAGCAGACCTTTCACCTTTCATATGTGCCTGATAGACCAGCGGGGGTGATAGTAGTGTGGATCCCTAACCCACTGAACCCTCCCCTACTCCAGATGGCACAATTGCTAATTGTGCGTTGCCCTACAGAGCACTGCCACTGTCCGTGGCCACGAGGCTCATCCATGCACCCCAGCATGGTGCTTTACCCGAATGAGCCACCCAGCAGCCTGACCCTACACCTTGTACAGACCGGGATGAGGCCAGGTGCAGCTGTGTAATATGTTACTCACGCTCACGGTCTGGTGCGGCCTTTTAACCTTTGACCCCAGCTCTGTGGGGAGAAAAATAATAATAGCACCACCCGCCAAGCAGAACTGTGGCAGAGAACATCTGGAGGGAGGGGGTGTGAGGGTTCGGAGTTCACTGCCACTCACACGGTGTCTGGGGACCAATGAAATCAAAGGCTGGTCAGCTACAACGATGACACTAAATGTGGGTGTCGTTCTCCAGATGCGTTGTACAACAACTTTAACTCAGCACCTTAGCCTGGACTGACAGGCCTGCCTATGGCAGTGTAACAATATAACAGGCAGTGATTCAAACAAAAAGCCATTTTAATGTTGTCACACCTACTCACATAAATGTCAGCATCCCCAGTGGTGTGCAGCCTCCGTCGTTTGGATCAAAGTGATGTCAGATTCCCCCTCCCCCTCCCCCTCCCCGTGCCCACACACGGTAAATATGTCTCATAGCGCTGAAATTAAAGTCTGTCTGTATTATTCATGTAACACAGAATGGAAATGAGCTGAACCTAACGAAAAATAACATGGCTTCCTGACGCATTACAGTCTATGCTGTCATGTGCAAGACAAATAGCGTGTAACATAACGGGCAAATTTTTTTTAGGCCCGGCGATTGGATTGGGTCGCACCGAATTCAGTTTCTGACAAATTTCTCTGAGGATTCCCTTGTCTCTGTTTGATGTGGTGAATGAACTATGAGGACCATAGCGGGTACGTCTTTGTTGATTTTGTTTTTGTTATAGTTCCGTCAGAAGCCGGTCACGGGTGCCTGTTGTTGGGTGGAGCCTCCACCCTATTTGTTGATGGCAGGGTTGAGGATGGGGGGGAGGGGATGCTGGGAGTGGGAGATACAGGTTGGTTGATGAGGCTCAAGTGGGGGGGGGGGGGGGGGTCATCCATACAGCATGCATCGGTATTTCTCCGACTAGATAGGGTCTCTGTAGAAACATTTGTGCAGTCTTCAGTTTGGTCAGTGGAAACCGCAGAAGAAGAACGGTCTGGCCTCAGGCTTTGGGTCGTCTGTAGAAGAAGGCAAAATGGCCGATTCGCTCAAATCCTCGGCTCAGCAGATTTTTGCATCCTTAATTCTTTCCGCATGAGTTTGCACCTGGGATCGATTTAGCGCACACAATTTATTTGGTAAACACTCCCGTGTTAAATCCGTCTGATGCTTCCCGAGCGGTGGTTCGTTCCCCCTTCTGCAGGGAAAGTCCTGCACGTCGTGCTGAGGGAGAGAAGGCCAAGTTCGGTCTCCAGGACGCTGACCTCGCTCAGCCGAGCAGCACGTCCCGGAACAAAGACGTGGGACTCGGCCGGCTGCCATCTTCTTTGTTTTCGTGACACCCGAGAGGGATCCTGACACGTCTTTAGATAACCTACGAGAGGCCGGACCAGGTTCAATGGGGGAGGGAGTTTGTTCTGCTAAAGAGGGCTTTGATTGTTGGGGTTGCCAAGAGGATTAAAAGGGGGGGGGGGGTATGCACCGTGGTCAGAGGTCAAAGGTCAGGGGGGGTCATAGTGGCATTTGGTCAAGGAGAAAAGAATCTGGAGATGCAGGACAATGAAGACGAAGGAGAGCTGATGAGGGCCGTGGGAAAAGTAGGTCGATATTGTCCGAAAATTTTGTGTCATATTTTGTGTTGACTTGGATTTATGCGTTCGCGTATGCGTGTGTATTAGGTTGTGTTTTGGGAGATGTGTTTGTGTGTGTGTGTCTATGTCTTTGTTTGGTGCAATGGTTGAATCATGACATTGACTCAGCAGAACTCCAACCAGGACAGAGGGATTTGGGAGAGGTTTCTTATCAGCTGAAAACAGTGAGGTTGTTATAGACTCATCACTTTGAGGACAGGAAATGTTCTAACTTAACCTGTTAGTTTCTCTTTCGGGTTTTCTCCCATGGGCATTGTTGTATTTGGGGCAAGCACTTTAATCTTACGTGGCCATCTTACAGGGCCGAACCCTGACTCAAGTCTTCACACCCGGATGTCAGTAATTGGGTGGTGTTGCTGGACATGGCTGTCAGGAGAAATCAGTTAGATGCGATCTTGGAAACGGATCATTTCAGATAAAATATGACGGCACTGAAAGCTGTTTGACTAAATATCAAGTCGGTTTAATCTGTTTGTTCAAAAGCTGAGCGGTTCAGTGGAATAATGTATCTGGGGGGGGGGGGGGGGGGTGCTTATGGTCTCAGGTCCATTTCCATTAGGAACTGTGCTTTTGTTTTACTGTGAATCACTAGCAAATTCCACTATATATATATGGCCCAAGATAGCAGGTCATGAGTCTATGCAGAATCATGAAGATATTTAGTTGTTATTTTTTTTGTGTGATTTTTTTTTTTTTTTTTTTTTGGTATTGGTCAGTGTTGTAAGACGGACAAAAAATAGTAGAAAATAAAGTTAAATCAAACAGATTAAGATATTAGGTGTGATGAAGAACCGCGTGCATTTAAAATGATAAGGAATTAATTTGAGTGGAGGTGCTAAAGCCTCATTAAAATATTTTCTTGTAAATCCGAAAGGCAGCTTTTGGTTGGGAAACACAGCGTTCACGTACTTTGTTCTCTGAAATAAAATATGAACACAAACAGAGGCGGCTGTTTGCGGTCATAAATATTCATGGATGTGTCACGGTCCGTTTCACGGGTAGAGGATTATTCACCTGGCTGAACACAGGGTTCCAGGCCACTGTGCTGACAGCAAGCACAGCTATGCTATGACGCCAGGTCTGTTTTCCTGTGTAACACAGCTTTGCACAGGGGTGTCCAATCTCATCGGGAAAAAGGGCCGGTGTGGGTGCAGGTTTTTGTCTTAGGCCAGCACTGAATCCTGATTAAACTGGGCCTAATTAACCGATCGTGGTCTTCTGAATCAAGAACTTCACGAGTAGAATCAGTCGTCTTTGTGCTGGGCGAAGACTTGCATCCACACCGGCCCAATTTCACGTAAGATTGGACACCCCTGGCTTCACACGTCTGTAAAGAAAACGATAACGACCCTTTCAGCTGAGAAGGGGGAGACTGTTTGCTGTTCATTTTTCCGTGCAGCTGAACCTACTTCTGATGCGTTTGAACTGTTTTGTGCGTTTTGATTACTACGATTATTCAGACCATATTACCAATTAGCCACACGGTTTCAAATGATTTGTTCGTGTTGTCATGCAGGCATTGATGGTGTTCCACGGAGCCTGCTCTGTTATTGCAAGGGGTGGGGGAAAAAAAAATGTTCTGCACTGCGGGGATGCTAATCGCTAGAAGTACACTAGAGTTTACATTACATTACAGGCATTTAGCAGACGCTCTCATCCAGAGCGACTTACACAGCTTTACATTTACACTGCATCCATTTATACAGCTGGATTTCATACTGAAGCAATGCAGGTTAAGTACCTTTAGCTCAGTGTTCCCCCGAGGAATGGAACCTGTTACCTTTAGATAACAAGAGCAGGCCCTTACCCGCTATGCTACACCGCCGCCCTGTTTAATACGCTGGGATGCACCGGGCGTTAGCCACGAGCTAACCTTCCCATCGAAACGATGAGGTGAACGGACGCGGCGGGAGCTGCACGCTTAGCCTGCTGCTAATGCGAACGGTCACGCTGCCGCCGCCGCCGCCGCAGCGAAGTGTGGGCGATGTCGTCTCTGAAACGCACCAGATGGCCCTCGTTTGTGGAGAGACCTCACCCGAACGCCTGTGTGCTGACAGTGAGTGTCTGTTTAGTGAGTCATAGACCTCCTTCAAAGTGGTTTCATCCAGCCCATCCCATCCATCGTTTTGGCTGCAGGTGCCTAGCGAAGATCCATGGCCCTGCGATGCCCCGTGTCGCTAGGCTAGAACGTGTCATAATTGCTCTCGTTACTCTTCTTCTGTGGTTTTAAGCCTCTGATTTAACCCCTCATCCTGGCAATGTCTGAGCTGCTATTACAAACATGGTTTTGCAGTGTTAAACTAAACCGAAATTGCAGATAATTCACTTTGTGCGGGGGCCTTTAGTGAATACTACAGATGAGCGTGCCGGTTGAAGGGAACCGTGACGATAACTGCTGTTGACATTGACTGGTTTTCGCAGGAAGTCCTAAAGTGGGCCATGACCTGGCCAGTGACCCAGGCTGATTTGCACAGTTGACAACGATGAGGCGAATTTTGCTAATGTCCTTAAACCAGGCCATTTGGACTTCCCCTGGAAGAACTCGGACGGTTTTGACAGTTCGCTGGCTCGCTTGGAGTAATTCAATAGTTACTTAAATGGAGACTGCTGGTCTACTGCTCTGTTTGGAGTGTTTGTGCGGTAACTGCTGTGTTGAGTTTTAAACATGCAGCGGCCATTGTGCTCTCCTCTAAACATTCAGTGACTTTTGTTTTTAGTTATAAACGTTATAAATGCCAATATGCTGCGTTATAAGCCTATAGTGACTTTTGCTTTGAGTTCTGAATATAGTGACCACTGTAGAATCCACACAGAGTCTAAGAGCCTGGAATGGCAGTCTTCATATTCTGAAGCAGTCTTCTGAGTGTTTTTTTATCTGCGTGAAAATAGGGTGTATGAATTAGACGCAACTAGGATACTTGAATAACAAACTGTAGAAGCACTGTTTAGCCGTGACTATGTACAGTCCTCACAGGGAACTGTTGACTGTTTCTTTATGGAATGGAGTTCCAGAATAATCAATGGCTCTACAGCAGACTTTTTGACGGATGAGAATAGTTTTTTGTTTGATGTTGTCAGTGTGCTGGTGAGTGTGCAGAAGCAGATGACAGGAAAACAATGAAAAAGTGCGCTCCTTAATTGTTAGGTTTTCAGAGACTTACCCCTCCTCCCCTCCCCTCCCCCCATCCCCCTCTGGAAACCTCCTC
The DNA here is from genome assembly GCA_039654925.1 of Anguilla pacifica. Taxonomy (NCBI): domain Eukaryota; kingdom Metazoa; phylum Chordata; class Actinopteri; order Anguilliformes; family Anguillidae; genus Anguilla; species Anguilla pacifica. Next base: position 35,056,268 of record CM077298.1, on the reverse strand, counting down.
CCCCCACCCCCCATCCTCCTCTGGATACCCCCCCCCCCCCCCCGCGTATTAACCATATTATTCCGTCTACACATCTTCCCGTCCAAAACAGTTGCAGACACGGATGTGTTCTAGACTTGGCGGTCACTTTATTGTTGCATGTAGACATTCCATAGGGCAATTTCACCATAAATTCCTGCCTGCAGCGGTGCAATGGTTTATAAGGCCATCTGAATGCATATAGGTGTGTGTGTGTGTGTGAGTGTGTGTGTGTGTGTGTATGTGTGTCTGTCTGTGTTTCCGAGACATTAGTATGTATGCGGGCATGCATGTGTGTACATTAATTTTTGTCGGGTTTATAAACCTACGTGGTAATTGTAGTTTAATTCTATGTATGTTTTTGTTTGTAAACAATATATGTGAACACATATGACATAAATACTGCTCTGTTTTTGCTTTTATTTCTGTATTTTAATTGCACATTGAGCTGCTTTTTGAACACCATGTGGATGTTTCTGCTCTCTACAGTACATGTAGTACTGCTAGAGTAGTGAAGCAGTTTACCCCACAGGGATTAATAACGTCTTATTAAATTCTGTTCTCTTCTATATACTATTATTTTTGTTTACAGAGAACATCACCTCAATATTGATTGTATCTCACATATAGCCATTTCAAAAGAAGAAGAACGGACCTCCATGTTGATGGGTAACTTGTCTGGGTTTGCTTTTCGGTGCTAATGTTTTTTCTGTGGTGTGCTCCTTTAAGGGGTGTCATCATATTCTCTCATGTGCTTTTAATTAGTATGAAGAGTAGACAGCCTGAAGTGTAAACAACGCTGAATGGCGAAACACCCAGGGCCATCTGGGTTTGCTTTGTAATGTAAGCACGAGAGCTTTTTTTTTTGAAGTGATTGCTAATGATGGGTATGACCCAAGACTGGAATTACAGGCTTCGATGGAGGCAAAAACATGCTGACAACGCTGAAAACCATTTAACCTTTGTCATGCTGTATGTTATAATAATGTTATAATAGTTTTGAGCATCTCCAGGAAACAGCTGTTACATTGGAGGCCATCGTGCTTTTATTGCATGTTAACCCATTTACCAGTGTGATGACATCAGAAGAGCAGCTTATAATGCAGATTGGGGAGTCCACTGAGGCAACAGGGCATTTGGGGAGAATGGGTAGGGCACTCCAGCTTCTACAGAACATGGCAGTTATACCTGGACTAACTTAACCATCACCACTCCGCGCGGCACTCTCAATCTGGGATCACATTTAGGGGATCTGGGATTCAGCCCTGCCTGGTCTGATACAGCCCTGCTTCTGATTCAGCCCTGCCTGGTCTATACAGCCCTGCTTCTGATTCAGCCCTGCCTGGTCTATACAGACCTGCTTCTGATTCAGCTCTGCCTGGTCTATACAGCCCTGCTTCTGATTCAGCCCTGCCTGGTCTATACAGCCCTGCTTCTGATTCAGCCCTGCCTGGTCTATACAGCCCTGCTTCTGATTCAGCCCTGCCTGGTCTATACAGCCCTGCTTCTGATTCAGCCCTGCGTCTGATTCAGCCCTGCTTCTGATTCAGCTCTGCCTGGTCTATACAGCCCTGCTTCTGATTCAGCCCTGCCTGGTCTATACAGCCCTGTTTCTGATTCAGCTCTGCCTGGTCTGATACAGCCCTGCTTCTGATTTAGCTCTGCCTGGTCTATACAGCCCTGCTTCTGATTCAGCTCTGCCTGGTCTAATACAGCCCTGCTTCTGATTCAGCCCTGCCCGGTCTATACAGCCCTGTTTCTGATTCAGCCCTGCCTGGTCTGATACAGCCCTGCTTCTGATTCAGCCCTGCCTGGTCTATACAGCCCTGCTTCTGATTCAGCTCTGCCTGGTCTGATACAGACCTGCTTCTGATTCAGCCCTGCCTAGTCTATACAGCCCTGCTTCTGATTCAGCCCTGCCTGGTCTATACAGACCTGCTTCTGATTCAGCCCTGCCTGGTCTATACAGCCCTGCTTCTGATTCAGCCCTGCCTGGTCTGATACAGACCTGCTTCTGATTCAGACCTGCGTCTGATTCAGCCCTGCCTGGTCTATACAGCCTTGCTTCTGATTCAGCCCTGCCTGGTCTATACAGTCCTGCTTCTGATTCAGCCCTGCCTGGTCTATTAGCATCTTGGAGCTGAGGCTGGAAACAGTGAGTAACGGGCTTGGAAAGGAGGAGGGAGGGGAGAGCCCTTATAAGCCGTTCGGTTTACAAAGCCATCCTCCTCCAATCGAAGAACAAAAAGCTTAACGGTGAGTCTTAATAGCCGCAAATCGGGCTGAACGGCACAGAAGGTAAATGAGGACGATGAAAAAGGGGAGTCCGATCACAGCAATTAGTCCAGAACGCCTATTATTGCTTCCACGGGAGCGAGAGCGCTTTGTAACCTGCCAAAAATATATTTTACTGCCTGCTGAACCTGCTGAAACAAATTATGAAACGTGCTTTCGTTCCCCTCCATCTGCACCGCTTTGTTACAGACCATAAAGTTTCCCGCTAACCGCTGCGAGTTTGTAGATTGTCCATAAGGCGGTGTAGCATTATAGATCATCCCTAAGTGCTATCATATAAATGTACACTTAAAGGCTGTAAGAGTGTAAATCCCAGTTAGATCCCCCCCTTCGATCCCTATGATGTCCCCGTAAACACCAAAAACCACCATATATGTTCCCCTAATCACAAGGACATTCTAGATTATTTCCACTAAAAATGTTAATGCCACAGATTGTCTTTTAAACATTTCAGCCCCATAGTTTATCCCCAGAGCATTTGAACCTATTTAGCCTGTGTCCTAAATACCATACGATTATAGATATTCTCCTTTATGTTGTGTTATTACAAAGAATTCCCCAATCACTGGCTGTTGACTAAAATGGCTGACTACAGACCTCTGTTTGATCAGCTACTTGTAGACATATATTAAAGACATATTGGCAATTTAGTTAAAATTATCTCACGAACAATTTGCCCCCAAACGTTTGGGGAACCCCCCCTGTTGTTATAGATGACCCCCTAAATTCTGTAATATAGTGTCCCCCAAAATATAGATTGTTCCCTGATCATGGTGGTACTGTAGTCCACGGATTAAATACTTTAACATTTAACTGTATTCCCGATAAAGCATATGGGACAAAAGAGTATGGAGGTGGATTTGGTTCTTTGGTGTTGAGTATGGAGGTGGATTTAGTTCTTTGGTGTTGAGTATGGAGGTGGATTTGGTTCTTTGGTGTTGAGTATGGAGGTGGATTTGGTTCTTTGGTGTTGAGTATGGAGGTGGATTTGGTTCTTTGGTGTTGAGTATGGAGGTGGATTTGGTTCTTTGGTGTTGAGTACGAGAAGCAGATTCGGTTCTCCGGTGTTGAGTACAGGAGGCTAATTTGGTTCTTTGGTGTTGAGTATTGGAGGCGGTGACATCTGAAACAACATGGGCTGTTCATACTGGTTAACTGCATCATTAGATTTATCAAACCAGGTTGCTTGAAATGGAGACCATGGATCAAACAAACATGTTTTGTTGTTTGTAGATTTGTTTGTTCTTTTCTGTTGTGCAGACATCTGATAATCAGAGGAAAGGGAAGTTTGGTAAAGTTTGTCATTGTGACTTCAGAAAATCCATTTAAATAAGCCCCAAGCTTAGATATGAAATGTTCTGTATAGCTTGTATGACAATATAATTATGTTGTTGGATTCTAAGGGAGGTTTTTTGTTTGTTTGTTTACCTCATTACCTGCGGTTATGGGGCCATTAAGAACGAAATGTTCTGTCATTTCAAAGTCTGTCCTTTGCGTCCTCTCTCTCTCTCTCTCTCTCTCTCTCTCTCTCTCTCACTCACTCTCTTTTTCTCTCTTGTTCTCGATCTCCTGCTCTCTCTGTCTCTCTCTCACTCTCTCTCTCTGCCTCTCTTTCTCTTCCTCCCTCCGTGCGTATGTTTTAAAGTAATGAATGTGGAATGTCATTTTGGGTCAATGTTAATGGGAGTCCTGCTTTTTGTACAAAAAAAAAAGAAAGAAAGAAAAGCAGGAATATGCGGCCTGGAATTAGGTGGTTCAGAGTGTATGACATAGAACTTTATCGAAGTGGAAAAAATGATGACGTTTCAAAGATACACAGTTGACGTTGGGGGGTTTGGGGGGGGTATTCAAAATACCTGGGGACTGCAATGGTACTTTCCAGGAACATTCTGTACGTGAGTGCATTGTTTGTTGCTGGCGTGGTACCTGGCAGGACTACAGTATGTCTTACAGTGTCTGACTGAGCTGTGGCATGACCTCTGCAAAAGTATTACTGGGACAACAGAGTCTGTTATGGACAGTGGAGCCTGTTATGGGCAGTGAGTCTGTTATGGGCAGTACGTCTGTTATGGACAGTGGGTCTGTTATGGACAGTGGGTCTGTTATGAACAGTGAGTCTGTTATGGACAGTGGATCTGTTATGGACAGTGGGTCTGTTATGGACAGTAGGTCTGTTATGGACAGTGAGTCTGTTATGGGCAGTGGATCTGTTATGGACAGTGGGTCTGTTATGGACAGTGGAGTCTGTTATGGACAGTGGGTCTCTTATGGGCAGTACGTCTGTTATGGGCAGTGAGTCTGTTATGGACAGTGGGTCTGTTATGGACAGTGGAGTCTGTTAAGGACAGTGGATCTGTTATGGGCAGTGAGTCTGTTATGGACCGTGGGTCTGTTATGAACAGTAGGTCTGTTATGGACAGTGAGTCTGTTATGGACCGTGGGTCTGTTATGAACAGTGGGTCTCTTATGGGCAGTACGTCTGTTATGGACAGTGGGTCTGTTATGGACCGTGGGTCTGTTATGGACCGTGGGTCTGTTATGGACAGTGGGTCTGTTATGGACCGTGGGTCTGTTATGAACAGTAGGTCTGTTATGGACAGTGGGTCTGTTATAGGCAGTGAGTCTGTTATGGACCGTGGGTCTGTTATGGGCAGTGAGTCTGTTATGGACAGTAGATCTCTTATGGCCCCCGCGTGCAATGCCTATGAGGGCTTTGCTCAGAGGAACACCTGACTGCAGGGTTAGGGTTAGGGTCAGTGTGAGCAGAGGACATGTTCTCTGCGCTCTGGGCCAGTGTTGCTCCCACCCTCACCGTAGTGTAACCATAGCAACGGCGATTAAATTAAACTGTCCGTTACTGTTGCGTTTGAGCCAGTCTTTCTTGTTCATACAAATATAAAACATAATGATGCCCCCCCCCCCCCACCTCCTTTCCTTCTGTATACACCGTGCGAGTATTATGGGGTAATTAAGTGCTCGGGATGTGAATGGCCATAACAGAGGGACATTACTGAAATGTACCGAAACGCAGTAACTCAGACGAGAGCGGCGTTTCGGCTGCTTCATGGCGCTAATTGATGGAAGGGAACACCTCCGTCTCCATTGTTACCGCCGCGCGGGGAGTTTGTCATCGTCAAACGAAATGGGTTGTGAAAACCCAACAGCCGGAGCATTACCGGGGACGGCGTGTGCATCCGCGGCGCCGCGATGGGTGATTTATATTTAGAGTCCTTCGGCTCTCTCTTGGCTGTGATTGGCCGGCTCTCTCTCTTGGCTGTGATTGGCCCGGCTCTCTCTCTTGGCTGTGATTGGCCCGGCTCTCTCTCTTGGCTGTGATTGGCCGGCTCTCTCTCTTGGCTGTGATTGGCCGGCTCTCTCTCTTGGCTGTGATTGGCCCGGCTCTCTCTCTTAGCTGTGATTGGCCCGGCTCTCTCTCTCTCGGGGCTGCTCTGGAGCTTTGGGCCGAGGCATGTGCTCCTGCTAGATGCAGCTCTTCCTAAAGGCACCAGGAATACATTTTTTTTTTTAATTTTTAATTTTATTTTTATAAAGTACTCTGACTTTATTTAATATCAGTTCTGTCCATGGGTGTGTTTGCGTGTCTGTGTTCATGTGTAAACATGAGCGGTGCTGAGGATTGTGACGTGTGTGCCTCAGTAAAATAACACCTTTGTCAAACACTATCTGTCTTTTAATATACATTTACTGTAGCTTATTAGGATTTGTTTTTGGCTGTAGAAGCAAGACTGAGAAATGTCCTTAATGATCTTAATGTCCTTTTAAAGAACAATGAATATCACATTTATATGCACTAATATTGTTGTAAATCATTCATTGTTATCTGGTGCTTGTGATCGATTAAATAAACTATTAATAGCTAAATAACGAGGCCCTAGAATATAAAGTGCACATTTCCCTGCAGTGGCAACTACTATTTCTGAATTATGGTTCTTCTTTTTTTCCCCGGTTTTATCAATCTTCATCATAAGCCATTGTTGTTGGTTGTCATTTCTTTGTTTGCCCTGTTTCTGAACCGCAGCAACAGATAAGCCAAAATATGTACAGTTTTGATGTGGCGGTACGATACATCATATGTAGTGTTGTGAAGGAATATGCTGTGCAATAAGCTCTCATTTTGGCTTTATCCTCTGCACAGAAAAAATTGCTCGCTCTTATTGCCTGGGCTTAAAAAGAGGCTGGTTTTTTGGCACTGCTGACGGGAAACGCAAAACCCTCGAGAGACTGGAACCAGGAACCTTGACTTGGCACTTATTGTTCTTTGAGGTCCCAGCACTTGGTTGAAAATTTAAGTTTCAAAGGACCTTTTTTTTTTTTTTGTCCCCTTTGGCAATCCAGCTGTGTGCCGCATGTTGTTTTGTTTTCCAGTTTGTTTTCACGAGGATGAAATGTTGGGAGAAACACGCGTGTGACAGAGACGTTTGAGAGAGACACGACGGCGCTTGTAGCTGCTCCGGGTCAAACGCCGCGGATTCGTCCAGCGCCTGGAGGAGCTGCAGGCTGCCGGTGGTAGTGTGTCCTCTCCACACGTTCATTTCCAGACTCCAGTGAGTCTGTTGAGTTTACTCAGGATAAGCCCTTGATGGATGGATAAATTTGACTGTGAACAAAGCAAATGTGAAGTGAACGTTTCACAAGAACATTCAAGGTCAGAATGAATATCATTTACTCTTCCTTGAACATCTGGTTGTGCTGGTGTGAAAAGTTTTTTTATTGTACAAACTTCCGCTTTTCTTTTTGGTGATGCTTCCCATGCATCTGTTTGTGAAAGCGTCTTCCCGTGCTTGGGCCAAGCTTTGTCCAGTCATTAAATTCTTACCCTGAGACTAGTCTCTAGATTTAATTCAGCACAGTAGAGTGTATAGGCCTTGTTACGAAGCCGTGTAGGGATTACCTTTTGAATGCATGAAGCCCATCCATCCCAGGATAAGTAGGATCACGTCTGTCTGGATTATCCATAAATCTATTACCAAGTTTGCACCATCCAGAGAGCACGTGATTGGGCAGACAGATGTGCTCTGGATTGAAATGGATATGCGTTCGGTTGCCACCTAGATAATCAAGCTCATTTCCTTGGACCGTCAGCATATACATGTCGGCAGTGTAGTACAATGGGTAAGGGATGTAGTACGTAGTAGTAGTGTAGTGTAATGGTCTTGTAACCTAAAGGTTGCAGGTTCGATTCCCATTGCACCTTTGAGCAAGGTGCTTAACCTGCATTGCTTTAGTATATATCCAGCTGTATAAATGGATTCTGTGTAGAAGTTGTGCAAGTCGCTCTGGATAAATGCCTGTAATGTAATGCAATGTAACATGCACAAGCCCTGTTGTTTGCATGAGTGCTGCAGCCAGTGAGCTGAACCAATGCAGGAGCTGGAAATTGGCAAACCTCTGCTCATTGGCTGCGTATGTGAGCTGGAAGATGAGATGTGAGGTGGAGAGCAAACCTCTGCCCATTGGCTGCGTGCGGGGGAAAGAGATGTGACACAGAGAGCAAACCTCTGCTCATTGGCTGCGTATGTAAGCTGGAGGATGAGATGTGAGGTGGAGAGCAAACCTCTGCTCATTGGCTGCGTGCGGGGGAAAGAGATGTGACCCAGAGAGCAAACCTCTGCTCATTGGCTGTGTGTGTAAGCTGGGGAAAGAGATGTGAGGTGTCAAAGCACATTGGTCTGAGAGTTGAAAGACATCAGCCAATAGAGCCCTGCTTCGTTTCAGCTTGAGTTTAGCACTCGAGGGTGAGTGTCCTGCACGGGGTTTGCAGTGTTTGGCTGAGGCTAATTCTGAGGTGCAGTGCGATCTCCACTAGTGTGTGCTGAGAGGCGGGGCCAGAGTGTGAGTGACAGCCCCTCTGATGTCAGAGCCGGCTGCTTAATCTCTGACCTGAGCAGAGAGGATTATGGGATGCCGGGAGAGATGACACCGTGGCTCGTGCGAGAAATCCGTTTGTCCTCCATCCCTGTCAGATGGGAGCCACTCAGGGTTTTGGCTGCGCCTGTTTGCAGGACCAGGGTTTTTTTTGTTTGTGTTGTTTGCTGAACTGACAGATTCATTTCTTGCGTTTGATGTTGTAACAGCCTTGGAAAATCTGCCTCTGACTGTATCGCACACACCTTTATTAAGAGCGCATATGCCCTGGCCCTCAGTAGCAAGCTGAAGCTCTCCTCTGGTGACCTCTGAACTTTACCTGAGAGAGGCCAAAATGCCTGGAGCCACTCCAGCATCCTTCAGCTGGAGAGAGCACAGAGATGCTCTGCTGGTTGGGGGTTCAATTGATTAACAGGGGAAAGACATAAAATGAAATATTCCCCCCCCATGCTGAAAGCAAGTTGTTATTCCCCTGAGAGAACAACCTTCATTCTCAGTGAAGTGTGTGTGTGCGTGCGTGTTTGTGTGCGTGCGTGTTTGTGTGTGTGTGCGTTTGTGTGAGTGCGTGTGTGTGTGTGTGTGTGTGTGTGTATGCACGTACACGCGTGCCTGTGAAGATGTTTCCGATGCCTCCTCCTGTGCTGTTTGTATTTGACGTATGTTTTTAATTTCTGGGCCTGAGTTTATCTTTACACCCCAGCCCTTTATTGGAGAGCAGCACTTCCTGGTCCCAGGTTTACTCAGTAGCCATTAATACTCGGTCTCCGTTGTGAAGTTTACGTTCGCGGTGGAGTAATGAATTTGGCCTGTGCCCGTAAATCGGAAACCGGACTTCTAAACTCAGTTCTCCCTGACGCTGTGGAGACTTGCGGTAAAGCACGTCATAGCCTTAACCCGGGTGGTGCAGACTTCTGCTCTCTCGACGGGGAAAGCGTTCCTCACCACGGGGGGCGATGCCGTTCTGGTTCTCGTGTGCGCCGTGTGCAGCTGTATTTATTTATGAAAATGCTGTGCTGTTAAGTATATTTTGGAGCTTCAGTGGGAGCCTGTGAAGATGTGTAGCCGTGACATCAGACATTGTGGCTACGCGTATGGGTGGGGCTGTAGTATAGTGGTTAGGAAAACCAGGCTTGTACTCTAAAGGTTAGAGGTTCGATTCTCAGGCAAGACCCTGCTGTTGTACTCTTGATGCATACTTAATTCGAACTGCTTTAGTAAATATCCTTCTGTATGAATTGGTGCTGTGTAAAAATGCAAAAACAAAAAAAAACTGTATAATTTGCTCTGCATAACAGCTACTTCCCAGCGATGTTGTGTGAGAGTAATGGATCCAGCATTGACCTTGATTTGATGGCACCATATGGGTGGATGGCCCATATTCCTGGCCATAACTTTGATGGTTTTGGGTGTCATGTAATTGATTTTTTCAGTTTCATTACAACACATAGCCCAAGCTACTGTCCTTACATGCAGTGCAGTTTCCGAGCTAGCTCCTGCAATGAGAGCTGTGTGTGTGTGTGTGTGTGTGTGGCAGGTTTTTGTGTGTGTGGGAATGTGGTGATTGGTGATTGTTCCTCTCTCGGACCTGCAGCCCCCCCCCCACCCACGGACCCGACAGCACGTCCCACGGAGGACACTGCCCCTTCATTACCATGCTGCGTGCGCCCCTGTCCTAATCCTGTCAACAATCCCCGTTCAGTCTGTGTGTCTGTCTTTCGCTTGCTTGTGCTCTCTCCTTCTTCCTCTCTCTCTCTCTCTCTCTCTCCACCTCTCTCTTAATCTCTATAACTACCTCTCTGCCTCTCTTTTTCTCTATCCCCTCTCTCTCTGCCTGTCAGTCTCTCTATACACACACACACACACACACACACACACATATATATATATATAGAGAGAGAGAGAATATTTATCTTTCCCTGTGCCAGGTCTTCCCCCTTCTCTTCAGTCCTTTGATGGAGCAGATGGAGGGACATGCTCATTAATGTATGCCATGGTGTGGGGGATGGGGTGGGGTGGGGTTGAGTGTGGGGGGCGAGGGGTGAGGTGCATATGGTGCAAATCAGAATAGGGAGTGTCGTCCCTCTCCCCCCCCCCCTTCCCTCCCCTTTCACTGGGGTCACCCCACTGTGCTCCTCCCCCCCCCCCCCGGGTTTACCCAGCGCTGTCTGGGAAAGAGAGCTTTGCTGATTGTGTGGAGACATGCATTCTCACACACAACACTGGGGGTGTCGGGGCATTTATCCACACAATACCCCAGTAAGGGGGGGGGGGGGGGGGCTGGGAGGGGGTGGGGGAGGAGTACTTTCCATCTAGCACAAATATACACCATCTAGTGATTATTCTTCAGGGACCTTGTCCAACTGATTATTCTTTGTTTTTTTTCTCTTTGTCACTTGGACATTTAAAAATTTTTTAATTTTTTTTTGTTAAGGGGGTAGCAGGGTCTTATGAAGTGTCGATATTCCAAGTGCGTGTAACAAAAACACGCGTGAGAGGAGGCCGGACCCCTTCCTCACCCCCGCGTGCGGGACCGCGGGTGACGTCCGGCCGGCGTGCTCATCGGCGGGATAGTTTATGGGCCGCTAAGCTGAGCCAAATCCGATCTGACAGGACCTTTGCGTCTCGGAAAGGGGATTGCCTTATTCGAGCGACGCTGAGTCCCACTCAAACGGAGGAGCGCAAAAAACGAGAGAGCGGGAGAGAGGAGAGACGAGAGAGAGAGAGAGAGAGAGAGAGAGAGAGGAGAGAGAGAGAGAGAGAGAGAGAGAGAGAGGGAGAGGGAGAGGGAGAGAGGGAGAGAGAGAGGGAGGGAGAGGGAGAGAGAGAGAGAGAGAGAGGAAGGGGAGAAAGCCAGAGAGAGAGGGAGAGAGACGGAGAGAGAGAGGGAGAGAGAGAGAGAGAGAGAGAGAGAGAGAGAGAGAGAGAGGGAGAGGGAGAGGGAGAGAGGGAGAGAGAGAGGGAGGGAGAGGGAGAGAGAGAGAGAGAGAGAGGAAGGGGAGAAAGCCAGAGAGAGAGGGAGAGAGACGGAGAGAGAGTGAAATAGAGAGAGACACAATCTCCTTTTTTAAAAATACATTTTTGTATACTTTTCTTAATTATTGTTAAATGTTATATTCATATGTTTATTGTTTGCTCTACTCATGCTTTGGCAAGATGTATATATATACGTCATGTCAATAAAGCTTATTTGAATTGAATTGAATTGAATTGAGAGAGAGAGAGAGGGTAGAAAGCAAGAGAGGGAGGGAGAGAGGGTGAGAGAGAGAGAGAGAGAGAGAGAGTGAGGGAAAGAGAGAGAGAGAGGGAGGGGAGAAAGCAAGAGAGAGAGAGAGGGAGAGAGAGAAACAGAGCAGAGGAGAGAAAAGTGTTAGTCAAAAAGGGAAGCGTTTTCGGTGGATTTGGACGCAACCAGCCATGGAATCGACGGCAGAAGAGAGCCAGGAGCAGAACCAGGATAAGAAAGGTACCGGGCGAATCCCGCGGACGGGCGGATGGGCTGGTGTGGTGCGGTTTCATCCCCCCCCCCCCCCGCTCCCCCATGCGCGCGCGTGCTGTTTGTGGAGGGGGGGGTTTAACCTACTTGAGCTTTCTTTGGTCCATGCAACACAAAAGCAGGGCAGGGTGTGCGCTGTGTGGGGGGCGGGGAGTGGGGGGGGGGGTTGTGTCCCTCAGAGACACTGTCTCCTGAAGCCTCTGTGCAAAAAGGAACACTGCAAATAATCAGGGCTCCGTTCCTCCACTAACTCCATTTTACTTTCATTTAGGCGTTTTTTTTTTTTCATTCTGTTCCAGGAGACGTAGTTTGCGGTTGACTTGCTTTAAAATGGACGCGGCTTTGTGAAATAATTGTTTTGAGGCATCGCAGAGAAAAAGCTGCGCTCGTGTGTGATCCTGTCAGTTTTGTGGCGTTCATAACAAGCGCTCGTTAGCTCTTGTACGTGTTGTGTTGTGTTTTGTTTGTGTTTTGTCAAATTTTTAAATTTATTATTATTATTTATTACTGTTATTATTATTATTATTATTATGGTGACTGGCTTCAGCGCTAGTCTCACTGTGAGTCTGCTGTTGTTTTGGAAGATGAATGTTATCCCCTCACTGCTGATATCAGAGCTCTCTCTCTCTCTCTCCACTGTGCCAGATCTTTATGCCACATCGCCAGTGGAGGCATTGTTTATTAACGTTGCGCGTGAAGTTATTGACAGGCTCAGGCGGGTTCGAAGCCCAAGTTTCCCAGCGCATTAATTAGTGCTTTGGATATTTAGTGAGGTAGATATTCGTTTTAGGGACCCTGTGTGGGGAGGGGGGTGGGATAAGGGAGGGGGTGGGGGGGGCGGCAGTCAACACAAAGACGAGCACATCCTCCTCCCCTGTGCACCAGCGCAGATTAATCTCTCTGGGCTGACAGGCTGTGATCTGACGGCTGCGACATGGCATTTTTTTCCGTACGGGCGACCAGCTGATTTCTGATGCAAATCAAAGGATCCTTTTTTTCTTATAATTTTTGTTGGTATTAAACTGATTTAATTTGTGACAGCAGACTCCCCTTTTTGACATGCCTTTCCTTGTTCTCACATTGGAAGCGTATGCCATTGTGGTGGATTTTTCAGTCTGGTCAGGCAGGTCCACCATTGTGTGTGTTTAGGGGAGCAGGAGAGAGAGAGAGAGAGTGATTTATCGCCGCACGCTGGCTCTGCGTACGGGCGTTTGATTTTCTGAACCTCCATCCGTCACCCCCGTGCGCTATCGATCCCCGATCAGTATTCCGCATGTTATTTACGCGTGTGGAGCGCTCTCAACGGCCCGCGTTGCTTTCCGCCGCGCGGGAGGAGTTGGTGCTGTATTGGTGGACGCATCAGTCTTCCTGTGATCAGCGTGGACGTCTGCTCCAGCGTGGCTGGATGTTGCTCCACAGCGGGGGACTGAGACGGTCTGAGCGTTTCCGATCTGAGGGTGCTTCTGGTCGTTCCTCCGGGCTCACAGCGACGATACATCTGCCAGCCTAATCTTAACCCTTTTGATGAAGAGCATGATTTTTTTGGAATGTTTTTATTCAGGGTTTAGTCAGTCAGTGTTCTAGAACCCTGTTGCCAGCGGCGATTGTGACGTCAGCATCTAGAACTCCACTGCTTTCAGTTGCTAGTGGCGATTGTGACATCAGCATTAGAATGTTCAGTTAAGAACGTTCTATCCACGTATTTGCGATCCCACACCCTAGAGGGGCTAACATTGCTCAGTCTCAGGATTGCCAGTTCTCCCAAATGTACCCACGCCCTTTCACACGAACACGGCCCGCTTCGGACAACAAACCCCCCCCCCTCCCCTCACCCCCCTCGTCTCGGCACGCCCACCGCCGAACACGCCCCCACACGGCATGCGAACGCGAGCGCACGTCTCTTGTAAGGCTCGATATCTCGCTACGCCCACAGTCCAAACGCGTCCGTCGCGCGTCCATCACGCGCGTCTGAAGAGCTAAGGCCTTTTGAAGAGGTGGAGCTGAGGATGAGGATGGAGGTAAAAGGTGGAGGCTCGGTCACCCGCTGACTGTGACCACCCGAATCGCGCCATTTCCCTCACGCGAGCCGCCACATCTGAGCAAACGGGCGTTGGTTTCCCGAGTAGCGACTGTTTCTGTGGCCTCCTTAATCCTCCCTCTGTATTTATAAAGAGGGGGGAAATTAAAGAGCTTCTATAAATACTGCTTTGGCTGCGTCCCAGCGGAAGGAAGAAAATAAATTATATAGATAAATAAATAAATTTAAAAACGCAATTAAAGAAGAATAGAAATCATGGCTAATAAGCACAGGGTGTTGAAAGCGGAGTCATTTCAAATGCCGTCATTAGCCACGCAGAGCATTGGTGTGTGTGTGTGCGCGCGAGTGTGCGCGCGCGTGTGTGTGTGTGTGGGTGTGTTTGTGTGTGTGTCTGTGTGTGTGTGCGTGTGCCTGTGTTGTGTGCGTATTCGTGTGTATGTGCGGGCATGTGTTTGTGTGTGTTTGAGTCCGTGTGTTTGTGTGTGTGTGTGTGTGTGTGTGTGTGTGTGTGTATGTGTGCGTATTCGTGTGTATGTGCGGGCGTGTGTTTGTTTGTGTGAGTGTGTGTGTGTGTGTGTATGCGCCTGTGTGCGCGTGTGTGCGCGTGTGTGTGTGTCTGTGTGTATGCGACTGTGTGCGCGTGTGTGTGTGTGCATGTGTGTGTGTGTGTCTGTGTGTATGCGCCTGTGTGCGCGTGTGTGTGTGCGTGTGTGTGTCTGTGTGTGTGTGTCTGTGCGCGTGCCTGTGTGTGTGTGTGTGTCTGTGTGTATGCGCCTGTGTGCGTGTGTCTGTGTGCGCGCGTGTGTGTGTGTGTGTGTGTGTGTATGTGCCTGTGTGCGCGTGCGTGATGGCGATATGGAGGAGACCGGGAGCAGCTCACGGTTGGGCTGTCCGCATCGCTCCCAGGTCCCAGGTGGACATCGCGCGTCCTCCTCACACAGCTGCAGGCGGGACGGGGGATGGGACGGGGGAGGGACGGGGGGTGGGGGGGGGGAGGAGTGTTACGTAACGGTCAAAGCGCACCGCGGACCGCGCATCGCGCAGGAAGTGACACGCTCAGCTGGAAGCTGCTTTTCTCCTTTACGGGGGTGAGCGACGGCTGACGGCTTTCACCTGGAGGGCCCTCCCGGAATTTAGGAGGAGCCCCCGCCAAGCGGGCAGCCCGGCTCCAGGACTCGCGCACCGCGCGACCAGGGCTCGCTCGCCCCGGGGAGATTTCGGAGAGGAGCGGAGCGCTTCAGAAAGAAAGCACTGCTCTGTCCCCAGCATTAAACCACCCCGTTGTTATGCGCACTGATGGGGTGGCTTTGACCTCACCGGTGTCCCTCTAAGCCAGCTTTTAGAAGTCTTTACTGACAAAAAAAAAAAAAGGTCCGCTTAACTGTGACAGTGTCCTTCCTGTGGCTTTCAGTGATACGGCTGTAAATCTGTAGTTTTTTTTTTTCTTTCCCCCCGGTTTGAATTTATTTCAGCTATCGCTGGAGATTTCGGATTGGTCTTTAAGCCCCCCCCCCAAAGGTCTCATTCGCTCGTTCCTTCTGTGCGGGACTGTCCGTGTCAGATGAGGTCAAGTGATGGATTTATTGAGGGGGAGGGGGGGAGGAGGTGGGTGAGGGAGGTGTAGATTACTCTGTAGATACCAGGTGATTTCTGGCTTTTTTTTTTTGTTTGTAAGATGCAAGGTGCATCACATGCACAGCTCTCTAGGGGACTGTAGAGTATCCATCCAATGGTGTGCCTTTACTGATGCTATAATTCTCAGGTGTAGGTTTCATTTATACTGTGGGGAAAACACACTGCTGGGACCGCCTTGTCTTGCATAATCAAATGTCAAGTCTCACATTTATTTAGCTAGTCTAGCAATTAATTCATATGTAAACATTGGGAGTGACATGTCTCCCTGTCTCCCACCCAAACCTGTGTGTACACTAATATATGTTTGTCAGATCTATGTGAATAATTTTTAGCTGCTGTAATGAGTCCATCCATTATCTATACCCGCTTATGCTGGGCAAGGTACATTCATTATCTATACCCACTTATCCTGGGCAGGGTCCATCCATTATCCATACCCACTTATCCTGAGCAGGGTCCATCCATTATCTATACCCGCTTATCCTGGGCAGGGTCCATCCATTATCTATACCCGCTTATCCTGGGCAGGGCCGCGGGGGGTGCTGAAGCCTATCCCAACATGCATTCGGGGAGAAGCAGGAATACACCCTGGACAGGCCGCCAATCTATCACATGGCACACACACACCATTCACTCACCATTCAGTACATACTTTAGTTTGCTCCAGTATACGCGATTCAGTCATCACTGCGTGTAGATGTTCAACGAGGGGCCATTTCTCACACACAATTCCGTAATAAGAACGATGATTTAAAACGTATTAAAATAAAACTGCCATTTTTTTTACACCCACATTAAAAAAGCACGAGAGTCACTTTGGACTGCAGCCAGATATCTGTGGTTGGCTTGGGTTTCTCGAAGCGACCGTGAGCAAGCATGTTGTGTTGATTTCAACAGCCCTTTGAATATGTTTAATGGGGGGGTGGGGTTTCAAAATAAGATCTGTTATTCCAAGAATTATGTTTAACCCCCTGCTACAGTTAATCCCTTTTTTGTGCCAGATAGCTCTGAACAGGGGAGTATGAAAATGTATAGCTCTCGCTTGGCACTAACTGAGATGTAGATTTACTCTTAGGGGTGATTAGGTGGCCAATGTGAAAATGTGATTTTGGCAAAGATGGGATGAGTGCCATTGTACTCTTAAATGATCACTGTGAGTCAGTGCATTGGGTTGGCCACTGAACACATTGCTGCAACTTGGTTTACTTACGAGCTGTACCTTTAAAAAAATAAATAAATAAATAAAAAAGAGCTCAGTGGCGACTCCTCTGGTCAGTTGGGAGACTGCACTCTGCTTGCTGCTTGCCATTGTGTCGGCTGTGCCGTTCACTGGTGAAGGAGCCTGTGGATCCCGAAGCTCGTATAGAAAATGAAAAATAAACTGAGTGGGGGAAGGGATTCTCAGCTCTGAAGGACCTCTCCAGCTCCACCCTCTTTTTTCCATCCCTCCCCACCCTTCCCTCGTTCCTCCGCTTCTCTTTGCATTTTTCCACTTTTCTCTCCATCCCCCTCCATCTATTTCCATGCCCTCTCATCCTCTTCTCCGTGTCCCTCCTCTCTCTCTCTCTCTCTCTCTCTCTCTCTCTCTCTCTCTCTCGATGCCTGCGCCTTGTTTGTTCACAGGGAACAAATGCTGTTACCTAAGTCCCTCTTCCTCGCCATCTTCTCCACTGTGCAGTACCCAATCACAGGGATTACATCACAGGCACTGTCAGTAGGAGACAGAGAGAGAGAGAGCGACGGGGGGAGAGAGCGAGAGTGAGAGAGAGCGAGAGTGAGAGAGAGAGAGAGAGAGCGGGAGGGAGGGAGAGAGAGAGCGGGAGGGAGGGAGAGAGAGAGCGGGAGGGAGGGAGAGAGAGAGCGCAAGAGAGTGAGGGGGAGAGAGAGCAAGAGAGTGAGAGGGAGGGAGAGAGAGGAGAGAGAGTGAGAGAAAGAGAGCGAGCCTTTGATGCCGCTTTATTAGAACATCATTGTCAATTCAATACAGTAGAATAAAAGATTAAAAAAATTAAATAATAATGATAATAAAAGAACCAAATAGATTACATCACAGCCACTGTCAGTGGGAGAGAAAGAGAGGGAGGGGGGGAAAGAGAGGGAGGGGGGGAAAGGGAAAGACGAAGAGGGAGGGGCTGAGTCTGTTGCCTCTGTAGGAGTTGGGCCCATTTGTGTTGATGTCATGTTGGTGGGGTGTGATGTGAAGCCTCACTAAGGGAGCTGACGGTGGGTCATGGTCGTGCCCAGTTGGAAGGGTGTAGTGTTTTAGTTTATTTGAGGAGTTTCATGTGGACGGGACTGGTTAAAACGTATGGCAAGATTGTCCAGGTTAACGCAACGAAAGTCTGGGACTTATTTCCATCGTGGTTCTTGGTGTTCCTGTAGCCCTGGAGAGATGATGACAGGCATCATAGATTTGAGCAGCGAAGGAACATAAAACAGCATCATATCATATGAGGAAGTACAGTAGATTTTTTTGAAATTGTGTGAGCTCATTATAACGTATAACATGATAAGATCCAGATCTTTACATGGGCATGAGTGTGTTTTCATCTCTCTCTCTCTCTCTCTCTCTCTCTCTCTCTCTCTCTCTCTCCCTCCCTCCCTTCCAGTGGACTGTCAAAGCTGTGGAGCCTGTAGTACTCTCATGCCTGATTGGGGGGGTGGGGATTGTGGGGGGGGGGGATTCTTGTCCGTTTCCATCGTGACTGCAAATTGTGTGGAGGCTGCAGTGCAAGTGTACTGTTTTAGGAAAAAGTGTGTCCTTGTGCTACAGAGCATCCATTTTGAGATAAATTGTGTTTGCGTGGGGGGAAAAAATGGTGATTAGTGAGAAATAATTCTGCCAAATTAAATCTACGGCCACAGGATGACACCCATATGTGATTTCAGGTTATGGAAAAAGGCCAAAAGAAAATTAATTGTCGTGGTTTAAATGAGACGGCTGATTTTGATTTAATTCCCCAGGGCCTGTTTTTATGTCGGCTCTTGTCATGGGTCTTTCTCAGCTGTCAGATTTTCAGCCGGCAATTATTGTTCCTTTCTGCTTCGCGGTCCTCCTCGTCAAGAGACGAAAGCACGATTAATAAACAGATTGGCGGAAAGCCGACGAAGTGCGGAACGTTCCTCGCGTCTGCGCGACAGCCGATTGGGGCTGATCCCAGTGCATTCTGGGAGTCGTAGGCCGGCTCCGTTACATTACATTACATAACATTACAGGCATTTAGCAGACGCTGTTATCTAGAGCGACGTACAACAAGTGCATTAGTTCAAGGTGCAGAGGTGCAAAAGAAACACACTAGAGTGAAGTAAAGACCATTAAGTGTGCCTCAGGCAAGGGGCCCAAACGTTTTGGCCCCTCCCCTCTGTCCAGTCAACAGACCAAGCACACATGTGGCATCTCAAAAAAAAGGGAAGTTAATTTAAAAAGGAAACTGTTAGTTTCACTGTTAGTGTGAGGAATAATTTCGTGTCCTGTGGTGAATTATGGGTATTGTAGTTTCTCTTCCGCTTCCATTGTAATGTTCCCATTTTGTGATGAAGCGTAGCTCTGTGCAGTGTTAGCTTCCTGTATGGATGGATGGAAGGGAGGTAGCCGTGTCAAACAGAGGCGGGGTTTATCAGTGAGGTCAGAGGGGATCGGTGCATGTGAGAGTCATAACATCAGGTAGGCGGTGTGAATTCCATTTGGAACATTTTAGTTGGGCCTGATGGCCTGAATCCCGTGTGTGTGCGTGTGTGCGCGCGTGCGTGTGTGTGTGTGTGTGTGGAAAGCGTGCTGGTGAGATGGGAAGGGAGTCATAGTGAATGTGGCTCTCTCTCTCTCTCTGCTTTGTACCTTGTTCGCCACCCATGCACGCAGCATTCCAAGACTTTGCACACAGCCATTCCAAGTGTTCGCACAAGCCATGCCATTCCAAGCCTTCACACACACACAGCGTTCCAAGCCTTCACACACACACACACACACACACACACACACGGCGTTCCAAGCCTTCACACACACACAGCGTTCCAAGCCTTCACACACACACACACACACACACACACACAGCGTTCCAAGCCTTCACACACACACACACACACACACACACACACAGCGTTCCAAGCCTTCACACACACACACACACACACACACACACACACCATTCCAAGTCTTCACATACACACAGCATCCCAAGCCTTCACACACACACACACACACACACCATTCCAAGTCTTCACATACACACAGCGTCCCAAACCTTCACACACACACACACACACACAGCGTTCACGAGTCTATTTTCCTAACGCATTTTGCCCGAAGCTCCCAGCAGTGCTGTCAAGCGGCAGGCTGGCACGGTGGGCATCGTTTCCCGTCCCATGCCAGCCGCCCGGCCGCTCGGAGCCTGGCCCGTCTCCAGGGCCTGCCGAGGACCCGTCTGTGCATTAGCCTGCCGTCACCGGCAGCGCTGCCTGGGCTTTCAGGGCCTGGGTTATCGTTCGGACATTTTAACCCCCTTTCATCCTCAATCCCTGCCTTTTAAAACTCTCAGGTTGCTGTCTCCCCCCTTTAACTGTAAGACCCGTCTGTGAGTTTCCATACATTGACCGTACATTGACTGAGACAGAGTCCTGCTGATTGTAAGGTTGGGTTGCTATGCACAGTCCGCCCGTGCCAAAGTGAGCCAATGTACTGCTACATTAAAGTCGGAGGGGGCCACAAAAAGGGAGCTCTGCCATTGATTTTGAGGCCCCATGAAAAAGATCTCACATTGGGCCCCTCCACGACTGAGTGACGTCATACACCATCCTGCTGTACTTTTTGTAATCTCCCCCCCCCCTAGAATTATTAATACTTTTCTCCCCTCCTATGACGGCCTTGGGGGCCACACAAGGACATGAGTGGGTCTATCGCCCCCCCCATCAGCTGTACAGCTGAGCTGTGTGTGTGCTGGGCAAAGCTGCTGTAATTAAAGCTGTTTAAATTACAGCTCTGCTGCGTCTGTGGAGCCCTCCTGCTCTGCAGACCAGTCCCCTGTGTCTGTGTGTTTGCTTTTTTTTGTTGTTGTGGTTTTTTTTTTGGGTACATTTGTGAGCCTGTATGGGCTGTGTGTCCTGGTTTGCTCCTCGCTTCCCCCATTTTTCAACCTCTGCTGAAGTGCGCGGGCACACCTGCGTTCAGGTGCAGGTGAGTTTTTTCGGTGATTTTCACAGGTTGTATTATGTCTCTCGTTTTGTTGTGTCTTTGACGCTGAGAGAGACCCCGCCCCCCCAGCACAAATCACTGGGGCCAGACTGCAGGCTATCAGGCTTTCACATGCGGGGCCGGGGGGGGGGGGGGGGCTCATCTTAAAATACATCATCAGTCACATCATCAGTGCCCCGTCCTGCCCGCGTTGGGCCTAAATATATTTCTGCTTTTAGGAGCAGTCAGCAACAGAAACTTCGCTTAGACTATGAGTGTAATTATACAGTACAAACACAAGAAAAAGGAAACATTGCAGTCAGTAGAAATTGCGTTTACAGTGGTGGCGCACGCTGTGCGGTGTTCCTTCTGATCTTTTATGGTGATTCTGGCAGCCGCTCGCCGATGTTCTCGCTTAATGCAGCATAACTATCAGCACAGTGGGCTAATATAGCGTAGCACGGCTTTATGGAGCATGGCTGACAGCAGTGTGACACAAGCCTTTTAGTTCCTGATGGCGGCAGATGTTGGGGGCGACGTAGCTCAGGAGGTAAGAGCGGTTGTCTAGCAGTCGGAGGGTTGCCGGTTCGATCCCCCGCCCTGGGCGTGTCGAAGTGTCCCTGAGCAAGACACCTAACCCCTAACTGCTCTGGTGAATGAGAGGCATCAATTGTAAAGCGCTTTGGATAAAAGTGCTATATAAATGCAGTCCGTTTACCACTGTCCTGTGAGGACCCAGCATAAAGCACAAAAAAATCAAAGATTTCTTGCAAAAGAGATTAATTTATTAACAAAAAAGAAATAGTTATATTACAATTTGTTGCATTACAGTAGTTGCAAAAAAAAAAAAAAAACAAAGCCCCCCCCCCCCCCAGCCATCAGGTGGGGCGCCCAACAGGTGCCGCCAGTCCAGGTAGCCCTACATGCCACTAGGGGCAGCAGAAAGAGTACTGGGGACATATCAATGTTTACACACTTGCATGGTCACATTCACGCAGTAGCACAGTCACATGGTCACATTCACACAGTAACACAGTCACAGGGTCTCATATTCACACAGTAGCACAGTCACATGGTCACATTCACACAGTAGCACAGTCACATATTCACACAGTAACACAGTCACAGTCTCATATTCACACAGTAACACAGTCACAGTCTCATATTCACACAGTAGCACAGTCACATGGTCTCATATTCAACACAGTAACACAGTCACAGTCTCATATTCACACAGTAACACAGTCACATGGTCTCATATTCACACAGTAGCACAGTCACATGGTCTCATATTCACACAGTAACACAGTCACATATTCAACACAGTAACACAGTCACAGTCTCATATTCACACAGTAACACAGTCACATGTCGATGGGCAGGTTGTCTGTATATTAGTGTTAGAGTTACCTACGTCGTCCTATGTTTCATTTGCCATTATTCTTGGCGGCGCAGAAAAATCTAACATGAAATTTGTGGTTGGCTTTGAAAACCACTTTAGCTGGCAAGATGATTGATACTGTATTAGTTGTATGAATTCCTATTGCCAATTTTAAAATGGAAAAAAGCCTGCTGCAATTGAACAGCTCTGTGCCAAAACAAACAGACCATTTAGTTGTATACAGTGCAGTAATATCATCATTGTAGAGGCTACAAGGCTACTGTGGAGTAAGGTTTACTAAAGTACTTGCGTGATTAATATTGAGTAAACCAGAGAACAGTGAGCTCTAAGTAAATTACTTATTCTTGATTTAGTTTAGTGTTATATGCCAAATTTTTTTGTTTCTGCTGTCGGTGATTTGCTTGCGTTCATTTTCAGTGTGAATCTCAGGTTTTGGTTGGGAGAGAATTGACCGTGGGTATACTCACATGGTCTGGAATATACTGGGAATTTTATGGTGAAGCGTAGTAAGGATTCGCTCTTTCCCTGAGATGAGGACAGACAGCACTAGAGTGCACGGGGCACACGCAGTGCATTGTGGGTCTTCGCTGGCTGCGCTCCGCGTCCTGTCGGATGCCGTTTCTATCCCAGAGATCTCCGCTGGGCCACGCCCCCAGGGGGCGGAGCAAAGTGAGTCGGCTGCGCGCACACGCGCTGAGTCGAGGGTAACATGCTGCCATGGCAACCGGCATTCAGCGGCCTTAGGGCGAAAAAATGTACCCCCCCCCCCCCTTCGACCTCACAAAGACAAAGGAGGCGAATGAACTTTCTGACCGCGCAACCAGTGAAAGGTTTGTGCTGGAGCCATATGTCTGGTTTACAAGTCCTTTGTTCCACCATAGACACAACACATGAGAAAAAAAAAAAGAACTTTCCGGATCCTGTAGCAGGTTCAGATCTGCGTGGGCATGTTCTGCTTTTTGATAAGTTCCTCTTCACTGGTTCGTGTGGGCTGGGATGCGTTTACGTAATGAATGTTCCTAAATTCTAGAACCTTCCCCGTTGTCAAAAAAAACCCCCCAAAAAAACGCAGTGAAAGTTCTCGGGGGTCGGGGGTTGTGTCTGAAATAGGGATGCTGTCACTGCAGATTTTTTTTTTTTTTACTTTGTCCAGCCTCACACTCCAGGGTCAGCTTCTTGTGCATGGACATAGGTCCCATCCCGGAGGGACAGGGGGTGACATGTCTCCCCTCAGTATCTGAAATGGTCCCCCCAATATTATCATGTTGTATTGGGTCGTACTGTTAGAGCACCCCCCCCCCCCACCCCCACTTAAAAAGAAAATCCGGAAGAAAAGCCTTGTTTTTTCTCTCCCACTCCCCCCCCCCCCACCCCCCCATAAAGCATTTTAATGCCACTGAATGCCAGTAGTTATTAGATATATTGAATACATATCAATAATATCTAATGAATTTCAGTAGTTAAGGAATGTGATTGAATGTTAGTAGCAGAGGTGGGTAGTAACGCGTTATATTTACTCCGTTACATTTACTTAAGTAACTTTTTGAATAAATTGTACTTGTAAGAGTAGTTTTAATGCAACATACTTTTCACTTTTACTCGAGTATATTTGTGAAGAAAAAATGTTACTTTTACTCCGTTATATTCGGCTACATTCCGCTCGTTACTTTTATTTTTTACCCATTTTTTATTCAATGCACGTTCTGTTTGTTTCATTCTCTCAGAGAGACTTCAGCCAAAGAGGCTGGCTGGTCTTTGCTTTGGCTCTGTCATAGCCCCACATGACTCCGTTTCACCAATCAAACGTAGCCAGTCACAGCACACAGAAGGATGAGTGGGCGACAACAATGGCTGAAACAACGGCGGGTGATTCGTAGCAGGCAGAACACCCCTGGCCTCACGTTCAAACTACGTTTTGCTTACAGACTACCAAAAACAGTAGTTACATTATGTGCTGCCTTCTTTGTCTGCCTAGAAATGTGGACATTTCAGCCTACAAGAACTCAACTTCGAACTTGAGAAAATATGTGGCGGTAAGGTTAGGTTAGTTTTGGCTGTGGATAGCTAACTATTTGACTGAGTGGTCATTTATTGTCTTGGACAATCCGTTTGTGAAATATACGGGTATTTGTGATGCCTCGGTATCTTCCAAAATAGCTGTGCATAATACCACACGCGTTGTTTACGGCGTTGTCGCCCTTTTTAGTACAGTCTGGCTTGATTAACAATTCATTTATTCAGTAGGTGAGAGTATAAGTTTTCTAACGATGTATAACATGTCTAATTTTGCTTTTGGAATAGCGTTTTTTAGGTCAGCGTAACCGAAATTTTTTTCTTATCGTCGCATTCACTTATGCATTTGGTAGCAGTAAAAGACGCAGCACGGAACGTGGTAAACGATTATTCGTAATTTCTTGGGAAATAGCCTACTATTATTATTGAGGACTTCTGGGCATAGCTAAGCCGTATGTTTGCTGATAGACCTAGACGACATCGTTTTCTGGAGCAAAACAAGTGGATTGAACTGTATTGTTGATTTACGGTCTCTGTCTCCATCTACTGAACACATAAGATTTCATCATTGCCATGTAAGTAGGCTATTATTGCTCAAAATACTTCGGTTATATACGTTATTTTTTAAATTGAGTGTGTTTAAATAGGTTACTGGTATTAATGTGGATATTTCACGCTGTAATGTAAGCATTAGTTAGTAGTGTAATAGTTTTTGTGAAGCATGCAACAGTCAAGACGTGAGCGCTGGAACATTGTATAGCATACATAACGTTTGTTTACGCTAAACCGGAAGTTCTGCACATATTCCGCGCAAGGCATCATGGGACTTTGGAATATCGCGGAGAAGTGCCTCATAAGGTACAATAATGGTGCTACAAAGCATTATGTTTCCCACATATAAAGTTTCTGTTTGAATTTGAGCAGGCTCCTCTTTGTTGTGATGATGAGTCTATTTTAATGGATAAATCCCTGTAGCCTCATTGATATTTTTTCTGTCAACGGAGGGTTCACCCCAACAAACTGACGGGGTATACAGACTTAATAGAGTCCAACAGAAAGCGAAAATCCTCCTCTTCTGACAAACCTCCTGTGTATTGTTTTATTGTATTATTGTTTTAAGGGATATGATTTAGGCCATATTTGAATTTGCACATGGCTATTTTATATTTGGTTTGTTTCTATTGGACAAGCATTTACAATTTTATATTTTGGACATTTAGATTTTTACGTTCATCTTGCTCTTCTTATTTCAATATTAAATCAGATTATATGAAGTAACTCAGTACTTGAGTAGTCTTTTCACGAGATACTTTCTTACTCTTACTCAAGTAATTATTTGGATGACTACTTTTACTTCTACTTGAGTCATTATTATTTTAAAGTAACAATACTTTTACTTGAGTACAGGTTTTGGCTACTCTACCCACCTCTGGTTAGTAGTTATTGAATCTGACTGAATGGTGGCAGTTATTGGATGTGACTGAATGTTCTGAGTTATCGAAAGCGATGTGCATGATCCATTCTCTCAACCCACAGAAAGAGTAAGAGTCACACAGCTACAGAATTTCCATGGAAACATGGTGGACACTCTGAATTAGGCAGAATGGAACAGACATAAAGATTAATCTTTTTCATACAGCATCACCTCAGTTCGACCGCGCATCCATTGTTGATCCATTGTTTCTATCTTGCTAACCTCAGACTAATATTAAGAACTATGCACACTTTGACAACAATATTTAATAAAGACTGTGCTCATCAGTCACTGTGTGGCAGAGCAGGTTTTTGTTCCGTTTCATTGCAAGGACTGAATACTCGGACTACATCTGTTTGGTACGGAGGGGATATTATTGGAGATTGGTGCTGGTCGAAGAAAAACACGAAAAAAATGCCCAAAGCTGTAACCAATGACTGGTAGTCGTGCTCCTCAATCGAGCCAATGGCATTAGAGAATCTTTATGGTCTCAGACTGAGCTGGCGAAGTTATAGCGATTGATTTTTGCTCCGGTATTCTGATGTCCAGACAGGCTGCGCACATGATCCACAATCGCCAGCTAACATTGCTGTTGTTGTCTGTGGTAATTTTTTCTCAAACTGATTTATCCTACATTATATTATTATTATTGTTTGCTAGCTTGTGAGCGAATTCCAGCTTCCATTGTGTTCAGATGGGTTTTCTTTTAGGAGTGGTCTGTTGAAGAAATTATCACGGAGGCAAGATGACAACCGGACAGCTATGGTAGAGTTTGTGGCTTTTTTTTATTATACAAGAGCAATGCAGATAGCCTTCCCACGATGCTTTGCTGCCTGTATGATTGAATGTCACACTCCCACCAGCCAGACGGTGGATAATGTAGTTTATGTGTGAGATCACCAGGGTTATGAGATTTTGAGATACAGTATAAATATACTACAGTATAAGACTGTGAGAAATCGCATTTTCCAATAATCTTTACGATGTATTGTATCAATATATTGTTGACTTATTTTCTGAGCTTGAATTAATCATATGTTTCATACAGAAATGTTTTCTTAAATTATAAATTGTAATATTTAAGTGTCCTAATTATATGCGGTGTGATGTGTAGCGGTTCAAGTTAAGCGTGCTTTTGAAGGGTGTGGAGGACGACAGCATCTCGTTAAGGATTCAAGCCAGCGTCCTTCCAGTTACAAGCCCAAGTATGCTGCTCGTAAAAACACAAGAATAGCCAATTACATTATTTAGAACACCCTATAAACTGGGCGAAATGAGAACGCGTGTCGCTCCATCTAAAATATGATCCGCATTCATATTTTCACGACATCGAGTGCCGCCTTAACCTCGGGGGTTGACGGCGCTGGAGAAGACCCCACGGCCCTCTGGGTAATTTGATACGGCTGTGATTAATCGTCATTGATTTCCTGCGTTCCCAGGCTGCCCATCGCCACTCTGGCCTGTCTGCGGCCCCCATTAGTGCACTTATGCTGCGCTGATGTACGGGCTGGCGCAGGCACTTAATCAGACACCTGCGCGGGAACCACAGGAAGTGTTAAACAGGAAGCGCTTAAACCCTGATCTGGGGTCAGCTGGGGCGCCCAGGATAGCCATATAGGATGGCAGTGTTAAACAGGAAGGAGTCGGGCCCCTAATTTAATGTCTGTAGGAACACTCGCATGGGACTGTGGCACTGAACAAGAATGAATCTGAACTCTGCTAATTTAAAAAAACTGAAATTATGAATTCTCAGGCAGTGTGTCATTCTTTCAGATTTCAGCTATCTAGTGCGACAGCTGTCTCTGTGACCTCACGGGGCTGCCTCCCTTTCTCTGTTCGTAAATTGAAAAATAAAAAAGATGCTGTGTAATACTCTTAGTTTAATTGTGTTTACTGATGACAACGGACCAACATTTAGTCATTACAATGCCCAAAATACTGATTGGCACATCATACTTAATAAATATGAAGCAATTTCTGAATATTAGAGTGTGTGGCATTTAAAGTTTTTATTTTATTTATAGGCAAAATAGCCTACACCTCATTCCTCAATAATTTTGGGTGCTCATCCAAACAATTTTCGATTTCTGATAAAACTTTAGTGGCCTTTTCTCGAACTCAAGGTCACATGGCAATGCAGATGCATACATATACACACAAAGAGAGGGAAATATACATTTTTATATAATTATATATGTGCAGAGTAAAGCTAACAGTTAGGAGATACACGCACGCACACACACATACACACATGCACACACACATACACTCACACACATGCACACACATACGCACACACACACACACACACACACACACACACACTTACACCCCCCCCCACACACACACACATACACTCACACACATGCACACACGTACGCACACACACATCTACACACACACACTTACACACCCCCCCCCACACACACACACACACACACACACACATACACTCACACACATGCACACACATACACACACACACTTACACACACCCCCCCCCCCCACACACACACGCACACGCACACACATACACTCACACACATGCACACACTTACACACACCCCCTCCACACACACACACGCACACGCACACACACCCCCCCACCCCCCCACCCCCCCCCCCCCACACACACACACACACACATTCGGTCGGCACAGTTAGCACCCTCGCGCCCGCAGGCCCAGCCTGTGTCTCCGGCGTCGGCGTTGGTGTTTTAGGAGGACGTCTCCCGCCCCAGTACAGCAGCGCAGCTAGCCGTGTTTTAGCGGATCTCTTATGAAACCTCATGAATAATTCAGTCCCGCTGCCGCGTGCCGTTATGCAACAGCCCGTGCCAGAGCGTCGCCTCGCCTCCTCGCCGCCCGTCGAAGCCGCACAAGTCTCACATTTTAACCCCGTCAGTGCTGGAGCGGCCTGTGCCAGCTGCGCCCACAATCCAGGGACTGTCTGAGAGACAACACCATGTCCTCTCTGGCTCCCCTGTGCACAGTCAGTCCTGTTCATAAATGCCTGTATCTGCTACACAGAAAGCCCATATTATATGACATAATGATCTGAAAACGCCTGTATTTTTACACTAACCTCCGTTGTTCTAGGTGGTAACTCGCTGATGGTGTTAAAAAATAACACAGGACAAGCTGATGTCTTTTTAATGGGTCACTGCTTAAATAGATTGCACTGAAGCACCCTTCTGTTTAAAGACTCCAGTCTCTGCGCTCTGTTAGCCTGTAATAAAAATAAGAAATGAAGAAAAAGAACCATAAAAAAAGAGAAAAAAAATCATAATAATTTGGCTGTAAATCTTCAGCGTGAGGGACGACGGGGGAGTGTTGCTATGGAAACGCTCAAGTAACGCGCGCGACTGGGTGTGATTTTGGGGAGGCGCTCTCCTTGCAGTGCGTAATTAAGAGATAAACCGCATCGGTTGTGAGGTTCTTCCTCTATAACCTTAACGCTCAAATGCAATTCGGCTTCTCGAGAACCGCGGTTCAGTTTGGTGGTCCTCTGAGTTAGAGAATGGGTAAGAAATAATCCCGTCAGTGGGAAACACTGCGTAGCGGTCCAAATGGAAACAGAGGGAATATTTTATTGTGCATCGAGAACTGTATATTACCAGGGCTATAAAATGAACAAAAGAATATTTGAAGGTGATTTTTTAAAAATTAAAAATGATAAATCCCTTAATTTTAAAGACGTGTACTGCGATGGTTTTAGGTCAGGCCACGGTGTGCTGATTGCCATTGCACAGGTGTAGGCCAGGTAGAGACACACTTCTCTTTTGTAGGGTTATACCAAAGAGAGGCAGTTGTCACTGTGGTATAAACTGACATCTCGCACTTGGCTGAACACCTCTTCCTTTTTTCCCGCCTTTTTTTGTGTGCCTTTACACAGGCTGCTTTGAGTGCTGCATCAAGTGTTTGGGTGGGGTCCCCTACGCCTCGTTGGTGGCCACCATCCTCTGCTTCTCGGGCGTGGCCCTCTTCTGTGGGTGTGGCCATGTGGCCCTCACCGGCACCCTCACCATCCTGGAAAACCACTTCTCCAAGGTCGCCAGCGACCACGCCACGGTGACGGACGTGTGAGTATTCCCCTCTCCCTGTGCCATGGCCGGCCCGTGGCATAAACGGTCTATGCGGTTGTTTAGGGCCACAACCGCTAGGGGGGGCCACACGACCACGAGGGGGGGGGCCACACGATCCCGTGTTTATCTAAGGTAATTAACGTTATTTTCATAATTACGTTATTCATCCCCTATCATGGAACTAGCGGTATAAATTTTAAATGGAATAGCAACAGAACATTTCATAACAATGAAATGTAAGAAGGATTTACCAAGCGAACACCCCCCCCCCCCCACTCGAGCGCAGCCCGCAGATTTGTTTAGGGCCACCAAAAATCTAGGGCCGGCCCTGCCCTGTGTGGTCAGTCAGTCAGTCAGTCAGTCAGTCAGTCAGGCAGTCAGTCAGCCAGCCAGCCAGTCAGTCAGTCAGTTAGTCAGTCAGTCAGACAGTCACTCCCCGTTTGTCCCCACTACTTCTCAAACCAAAGTTTCGCCTCTGGCTGAAATGATGGTGCGTCTGGTCCGTGTCGTACAGCTGTGGCTGGTTTGCGGACCGTCTTATTTTAAGAAGCCTTAATGAAGGCGTTTAGTGTCTCCCTTATGGCTCCACGTCGCATAACTGGCTCCGAGGATCGCCGTCTGAGATATTGTTATTACTGGACTTGTTATCTGCCATTATCTTTTTAACACGGTCTTACATTCCCAATGGAGTGTAACTTTAAAATGAAGGTGCAGAGGTGACGAGATGGGCCTTTTTAGTGTTTAGATTTAGGGAAGCGTTTGGTGGGACCCTTGAAGGTCCATCAAACACTTTAAGTACCCACTATTAATGTGTGTAATGATTGGGGCTGTGATGGCAGTGTAAATGTGCTCACAAGCAGATATGTGACCGAGAGTCCTAAGCAGTGTTTGTGTGTGTGTGTGTGTGTGTGTGTGTGTGTGTGTGCGCGCGTATGTACGTGCGTGTGTATGCGTGCATGCGTGCATCCATGTGTTTGTCTGTCTGTCTGTCTGTCTGTGCTCGTGCAGAGTACAGCTGATGCAGTATGTTATCTACGGGATCGCCTCCTTCTTCTTCCTGTACGGCATCATCCTGCTGGCTGAGGGGTTCTACACCACCAGCGCTGTCAAGGAGCTCCACAGCGAGTTCAAGACCTCCGTCTGCGGACGCTGCATCAGCGGGATGGTACACAGCGCCTACCTTTCACCCCCCCCTTCCCCTCTCTGTCTCTCTGTCTCTCTCCCCCCTTCATCCCTCTCTCTGTCTCTCCCCCCCTCCTTCCCTCTCTCTGTCTCTCTCCCCCCTTCTTCCCTCTCTCTGTCTCTCCCCCTCTCCTTCCCTCTCTCTGTCTCTCTGTCTCTCTCCCCCCTTCTTCCTTCTCTCTGTCTCTCTCTCTCTCTTTTACACATTCTCTCTCTCTTTTACACACTCTCTCTCTGTCTCTCTCACTCTGTCTTTCTCTCTCACTCACTTTCTTACTCTCTTTCTCTCTCTTACTGTCTCTCTCTCTCAATCTTTCTGTCGCTCTATCTCCTCTCTCTAACTCACAGCACACACATGAACACACAAACATGCAACATACAGTTTGAAGGTGACAGTGCTGGTAATGGGTTTGAAGGTGACAGTGCTGGTAATGGGTTTGAAGGTGACAGTGCTGGTAATGGGTTTGAAGGTGACAGTGCTGGTAATGAATTTGAGGGTGACAGTGCTGGTAATGTGTTTCAGTGTAACAGTGCTGGTAATGGGGTCTCTCTGTGTCCTGTCAGTTTGTTTGCCTGACCTACATCCTGGGCGTGGCCTGGCTGGGCGTGTTTGGCTTCTCGGCTGTACCTGTCTTCCTCTTCTACAACGTGTGGTCCACCTGCGCGGCGATGAGGTCACCGGTGGCCAACATCACCTCCGTGGACTCCATCTGCGTGGACGTGCGTCAGTACGGTGAGTAGATCGCCCGTTGTCCTGCACACGGTCAGTCTCACCTAGGGCCAAATCAGGGTCTTAACTGGAGCTGTGGAGTGCAGTGCTCTTCTGTGTCTGCAGAAGTCTTACTTTGACCTCATCTATCCATCTATCTGTCTGTCCATCTGTCCATCCCTCTGTCTATCTATCTCTCTATCTGTCTGTCTGTCTGTCTGTCTGTCTGTTTATTTCTCTCTCTATCTGTGTGTGTCTGTCAGTCTGTCTCAGTCATACTGCAGAAATGATGGAGTATAACATTTAGAACATAGAGTGACTGGATCATAAATTCTTGCATTCTAAGGGGCTTATTTACTACCTTTAGTAGTAAAAAAGCCTCTTATCTCACACAAAGCCAGTGAACGTGACCAATGAATGGTCATGGCATTTGCTTTGCACCAATCATTGGTTGTGTTATTAGTTTTAGCATGTGCTAAAGGGTTTTAGACTTTAGACTGGAAGGTCTCCAGTAAATCCTGCCCTAAGTGTAAAAAGCCTGCAGGTGGGTTATTTGGAGCTGATAACATCAAAGAGCTCTCCGAAGGGATCTGACCCTTCCCCTCTTCTTCCTCTGTAGGCATTATCCCCTGGAACGCTACGCCGGGGAAAGCCTGTGGATCCACGCTGGGGGATATCTGCACCACCAGTGAGGTGAGGCCGTACAGTACATTACAGGCATTTAGCAGACGCTCTCATCCAGAGCGACTTGCACAACTTTTTCACAGAGCATTTACATTGCATCCATTGATACAGCTGGATATATACTGAAGCAATGCAGGTTAAGTACTGTACCTTGCTCAAGGGTACAACGGCTGTGTCCTACCTGGGAGTCGAACCTGCAACCTTTAGGTTACAAGACCAGTTTCTTACCCAGTATATACTACAGGCCTTCTAAGCAACTAAACACTGTACAGAAGACAGTGATAGAACGCAGGACCTGACTGTGTCGTGTATGCACTTTGTGAAGCGGGGGTGTGAATTAAAATACAAATAATCGATGCAGGACTTGGTTGTGGTGGATGTGATGTATTGAGTCAGTTGCGATGGGTATGTTGTCTGTGAAGCAGAGTAGAGAGAGTAAAAGGTGTCGCTACTGTTAAAATGGTTGGTATGAGTATCTTACTGAGCTGTCTGAAACTCTCAAATCTTTCATGTACAACACAGTGGACAATATAACAGGGAACACAAACTGCAGGGTGCTACAGAGAGGTCTTGTAGCCTTGTGGCTGAGCACCTGCCTGCTCACTCTTGCATCACTGACTGCGGAAGCTCTCTGTCTCTTGCAGTTCTACCTGTCCTACCACCTGTACATCGTGGCCTGTGCTGGAGCTGGCGCCACGGTCATTGCACTGGTGAGCCCGAGTTTTAACCCCGTCCTTGCCCTCCCCCTAGCCCTGCGTGTCCTTGTTCCTACGCTCACGGCATGTCGCTCATGTCCATATCCCAAAACACCCACTGCGACCACTGTGAGAGAAAAGAACACAGACTGTTACCCTCCGCTCAGAAAAACCCTCACCCTAGCCTGCTGAGAACTCCAGCCTGAGCTGGTCAAGCTGGCTTAAGCTGTGCTTTTCAGACACTTCTAGCCGGCTTTCGCTGGTTGACTCAGCTGTCAGTCCGAGAGCCTTATATGAAATATGGTATATTTCTGAGCAGTTAACCACTGTTAGAGGACAGTTCTATGTTTTGATATGCTGTACATTTAATTGTAATTCTATCATAAGTCAGTGTGATTTTGATGTTGCCATCCAGTGTCCAGTGACTAATTATGAGCAAACATCAAGTATCTAAAAAAAGACTACGCTTAAAGTACATGCTGAAAGTGAAGAAACATGGCATCAATTTGATTACTAGTAATTCATGAGAGAGGAAACTGATGCATTTTGTAGTGGAAAATGCTTGTATGGAGGAAAGAACCAAAACAAAGAGAGAGAGAGAAAAAAACAGATCAATAGTACAGCACATTACAGTCTCAGAGACCAGTTGCTATGTCACCAGTTGCCATGACACCATGGCTGTTGAGGCCTCGCCGTCACTGGCACGTTGTCTCACCCCTCCCGTGTCATTTTCTCTTCCACCAGCTGATCTACATGATGGCCACCACTTATAACTATGCCCTTCTGAAGTTTAAGAGTGGAGAAGACTGCTGCACTAAGTTTTAGTCTGTTCTAACTGCACGGAAAAAAAGCAGTTTGTGGTTTTGTATAAGTAGAGAGAGCAGCCACTGGACTATAAACAAACAAAACAAACAAAACAAATGTAATACAAAAAATAGAAAGTAAAAATTATTTCATTCCCTTTGACATAAAAGTGTAAATAGCAGATTTTAGGCATATTGTAGCATTTGTATCCAGAGACCCAGAGGTGTCATACCCCGGAGGAGGAGGTGTGTCTCTGAATTTCGGAGGCTCCATTTAGGGTGGGACACCTGGCCTCTGCTTTAGGCCTTATTGTCAGAACTAACCTGTGAGTAAAAAACACTGTTCCCATTTTCAAAGACTCGTTTACACAGCAATTCACCGTCCCCCTGAGTGCGGATGTTCCCGCTAAAGCCCACTCTAAAACAAGTTAATTATTCAGTTGTGAATAGAAAAAGTGACGTTCCTGTTTTCTGAAATGATCTTGACTGAGTCAGACTGTACAGCTCCTCCTTGGTGAAGCTGTCGAAAAGACCTACCTTCCCACTGTACTTTCCCCCCTGTCTGCGGTCTCAGTATTGTCAGCTGTACATTTGTACATATTTATGAATGGTGCAGGACAGAAAAGTCGGAACCCGGTCCCCCTCCCTCGTGCCAGGTTCCGTACCTTACACCAGGGCTGCCCAACCCTGTTGCTGGAGATCTACCGTCCCGTAGGATTTCACTCCAACCCTAACAAAGCACACCTCATTCAACAGCTAGATCAGTGCTGCCCAACCCTGTTTGTGGAGATCTACCGTCCTGTAGGTTTTCACTCCAACCCTAATCTGGCACATCTGATTCTGCTAATTAGCAGCTCAACAAAGATGAGCTTGCTGTTGAATGAGGTGTGCTTTGTTAGGGTTGCAGTGAAAACCTACAGGGTGGCAGATCTCCAGGAACAGGGTTGGGCAGCCCTGC
The DNA here is from genome assembly GCA_039654925.1 of Anguilla pacifica. NCBI lineage: Eukaryota > Metazoa > Chordata > Actinopteri > Anguilliformes > Anguillidae > Anguilla > Anguilla pacifica. Next base: position 35,021,732 of record CM077298.1, on the reverse strand, counting down.
CTTATACCACTAGACAGCGCTTGTCGTCTTTACGATGAGGGAAACAATGATAGTGGAGCTGCAGCATTAGTGATTATTCTTCAGAGAGGAAGAAAATATTCATGAAGTAAAGATCTTTATTTTTTCCAAATAATTTCACCTGATTTTGAAATGTAATTAATTCTTCTTTTCTAGACTTGGCTGACAATAGGACAATTTAGGTTTTTCCATTTTCTTTCATTCAAAAAAAAAAAAAAACATTAAAATGTACCACTATTTGTTTTGGTTAACACAGCCTGCATGACTATATTTTGTTGTTGTTTTTTTTAATTATTTTTTTTATTTCATAATGTGTTTATGGCTACTTACATTTCACATTTCATAAGTATTTAATTTTTCCTAAGATGCTGGAGACTGTAGTTATTTTCCCTTTCTATTAAAAAATAAACATTTGTGTATAAAGCCCAGTCCCCTATGATCTATTCCTTACATGTGATTTACCTTATGGCCGTGCCTGTTATTGCTCTATTTGTAAAATGAAATACATATGAATAGCTATGTTTCCATGAGAAACAGACAAGAGAATTCCCAGTGTGCAAAAGCCAGAATCTAGACGTCTAGAGGAGGAAATCTAGGTTGCGAGACATTTTGACATAAACGGGCTAGGTTAATTCCAATATAGCTCAACCTTTACCCAGATATGGACTGTATATGTCCTAGTTGGCTAGAAAACTTTTAACTTTTCAACCAAATATAATCAGGTTTACGTCTGAACCCCTATGTGATGTTTCACGGGCGTTTCACCTCAAAAATATTCACTGGGTTATGTCTGAATTGCGACTGTTCCATCAGTTTTAAATGTGCATTTAGACAATTTATGTGACCATTACCTGGTCTGTTAGTTTTCCTAAAATGCTAAGCTCTAGCTCTTTTTTTTAAACCAACAGACCAACAAATGTTCTACAAAATCATAGTTCTTGTGAATTCACATGGAAGCAGAACTATCGCTCATATATGCAAAATCATGCAAAGATCCACTGAGGCAAATTCCATTTTTTTTGGAGATATTCAATTGTATTTAAGTTTACTAACAGGCAGTGCATGAGGTTTGGTACGCCTAAACACACCCCATCTTCCCACTCCCTTAACCTACCTCAACTCCCTTATCTCACAAAAACAATAATAATATTAATAATAATAATGTGTCATCATCCAGGTGCTTCTAGCCAGAGTAACCTGTTTGTGTGTGACAGTCGTAGCTGTTCTCGCCTCGCTTTGCTTTGCACCCTGACTCGCTCTCTCGCTCTCTCTCTCTCTCTCTCTCTCTCGCTCACCCGCCACCCGCCTGACCCCTTCTGTTCCAGATCCACTTCCTCATGATTCTGTCCGCCAACTGGGCCTACCTTAAGGACGCCTGCCAGGCGCACGCCTACCAAGACATCAAAATGAAAGGGGAGCAGGAGCTGCAGGACATCCAGTCGCGCTCGAAGGAGTGCCTCAACTCATACACATAAGGGTTTAAACCAAACCAGCCCCCCCTATACACCCACCCCACCCCACCCCCCCTCTTCCTCCTAGCCCCCATCTGTAGGTGCCGGACCAAGAGCTCACGCAGCTACGATAAGCCCCGCCCACTGTCCTCAGTCAGTGCAGTGCTAACTTGGCTCCTAACAAACTAATGCATCGGTGTCGCTTTCTGCACTAACTTTTCGGGACGTTCGCAAGAACCTCAATTACATGTGTTATATATATATATATAAATACAGATATATGTATGAATACATATACTTTTTTTCCACTTTTTCAAATCTTCAGAGTATGCCATTTTGAATTCTGTATGATCAATCTTTTTTTTTCTTCTCCTCCTTACTATATCCCTTTTTTCTTAACCAGTCTTCTTCTGGTACGGCTTCAAATGTTGCACTATTTCGACGCAAGAGCAGAACTTACTGAATGGTTTTGTAGAATGGTATGGCCAGCCTGTGGGCTGCTGAACGGTGTGTGGGGGAAAATGCAGAAGGTACTCTGGAGATTATTTATTCTCTGTTTTCATCAGACGCCATTTCAGTTACAAATAATAGCACAGCACGGTGCGCCTTACAAGCCAACAAATCCACAATAACAGACCGAACAAATTAGTGCAATGCGTTGCTCCTACTTGCACGATTGCTTTTTATATGTTTTGTCTTGACTTTTAGTAAGAGCAGAATTCCCCAATTAAATCTGAAGGCGCATCATTCCATTGTAGAACAACAGCATTCTGGGAAATGTAGTTTTATTTTTTGTTTTTTTTTGGCTGGCCTGCTGCTTGTCATCAGATCTAGTAACAGCAAGGAATTTTATCATTTTTTTTGAATGACAAGTAGTTTTTCTTTGTTGGGGCAAACCTCCAGGAGTGGCTCAATTTTAGTTCGCAAGCTTTGTTCATTCCAATCGACATGCTCATCTTTACATGACTACGATGCAAAGACTAAAGCCCTTCAGGAAAAACTACCTCAGGTGTGAAACATAACTCCTTTAACAATACTTAATAATTCAGGTCATCATTTTGCCCATGCTACTTACTTAACAACGGCTCTCTTATAGAACATTAGTTTTCCTTTCAAGAAAAAGTCGATGTTAAAAGACGTAAATTCAGTTGCTTCTGAGGCAGTTTGGCAGAAAAACAAAACGTGCAAAATCCGTTTAACCTTGATGTTTCGCTAGACTGCGCTAGCTTAAAAATGTCTGAAATTCAACTGAAGTATAATTCTGCCTATAAAGAGGATCATTAAAGAATATGACCTCTTAACCGGGCAATAAAACCATTATTTCTTTGAATGATGTAGGTCTACATACCTATATGTTCTTTCCTGTGCAACTAAATTGATGTTTACTTTAAATTTTCATAGTTTTACAGTGATGAGACATTTGATAATACAATATGAGAGAGGGAAAAATATAAGGGGAGAAAGCAACAAAAATGAATGAGCAATGGAACTGAATATAATTCAGTTGAATCAAATAATTCATTAATTAACAAATTATTTGATAATTCTAATAATTAAATAAAGTAAAATTTAATAAAACTAAATAAAAATCACATCCACGTGATGGACCTGGTTTTAAATGGAATCCCACTGAATTGAATTGATAAAAATGGTGCTGATTGGAACCGATGCAAAGCGTGATATTAAAAGCACTTTAAATTTCCAGTCGATTAAACGGAGGGAAACTAATAGATTTGATTTCCTGGTTCTGTTTTTTTTATGTAATCAACCCTGCTTTGTTGAATGTATTAAATCATTTGCTAATCAAGTAGTTATTTGATTCCACTGACTTTTATTCAGTTCTGTAATCATTAATTAAATTTGTTACTTTCACCCCTCGTACCAAAACAGGAGTAACACAGGGGTGGGGAGTGGGGGGGGGGGGCGAGGGGGGGGCGAGGGGGTATAGATATTGAGTATGCTTTACACTGGGACAGGATCATGTGGGAAAAGATTTTACTTATGTGTAATAAATCCCCCCCCCCCCCCCCCCCCCTTAGTTTATTTGAAATACCCATTTGGGGTTCCATAGTAAACACCTGTCTAAATGCCTGTCCTTTTATTGTAAGATGCTAAATACTCTATGCTTGATCAACTTGTAGAGAAACCGGTGATCTTTGAATGCGTATGTTATTATTTGACTTCATGCTGTGCACTTTGTTACCACGGCAACCTACAGTATTAACACACATAGCCTACTGTGAGAGAAATGAAGCCGTCCTCCAAGCCAGAATTAGGTCAGTCACATGACCACGTTAAGGGTGTTTAACTAAGAATATTATATATGGATGTGTAAAGATGTTTGAAGTCAGGAATATTTTGTTGTTGTTTTTTTATTATTAAATTGCTGGTTTAAACAGTTGGAAAAACTAAAAATATATATGTAATCAAAGACTAATTGTTCTTTAAAAAAAAACAAAAAAAAAAACTAAAACTGTAATTCAGTATTGTTCCAGTGTGCAAAGATTTTAAAATACTGACCAGAAATACTGATGTACTATCTGTGTTCTGTTAAGTAGAAGAGGTGTACAGGGATAACTTGATGTTTATTCATTATTGCATGGACAAAAGATGACTGTTTCTGCAGTAATACAGGTGATGTGTAGTCATTTGTACTGACAAACTATGGTAGGCAGTGTTTGCCCATTCCCTGTTTTCTAACAGAAAAAAAAATCCATTTCATGTTGATGGCATTGTAGTCCTTATTGTTTCACAGTCCATTTTATAAGTCAAAGGTTATATGAATCCTGCATAGTACCAATTTTGTAACCCAATAGTAAAACCAGTATTTTCTATGAGTGCCAGGGGCTTCCTTGTGGATCTGTTCAAGTGGATATTAAACATTTGTAGATAAACACTTTTCATAACTACAGTGTTTTTATGGTGGCATTACCAAACTGCGTTTTTTTTCCATTGTATGAAAAAATCTGACTCAGGCTTAGACAGTGGTTAAAATCAATGGTGTTAAACGCACTTCCTGCAGAGTGACCACACGTTTGTCTTCAGTAAAGAATTATCCAGTTGTTCCGATGGGAAGGGAATGTAAAATCGTTTGGATTTATTCAACCCAAATGCTGAAACTTTGAGTGGGTATGTATTTTGAGTCTGAACACTTTGGGCATTATGGCTAGTACTCTTTGCAAAAAAAAAAAAAAAAAAAAAAGGTTTACATCAATTTGACCTCAAAACAAAACAAATACAAACACAGGGGCCCTCTAGGACTGTGGTTTTAAAACATGATCCTGGGAACCCACTGTGTAAGCTGGTTAATGTCCCTATCATAGTTGCAACCTGTACTTGTAATGTGCTGACGATTGTTCTTAAACAGACAATGTCTACTGAAGGATAACTCTTAAGGTCATGTGATGTCAGATATAGCTCTGTAAGCCATAAAGAATAAATGTTCCGTATTTACATCCTGAGACTTTTTGTCAGTTAGATCAACTAATGCTTTCATTTTCTGTAATATTCTGTGCGATAAATGACAAAAGAAGAATATAGATTGACGGGTGAAATCATTGGGATCCTCACTGTGGAAAGTGTGGTCACCTAGTCACCAAAATTTAGCCATTTCTGAAAAACAACATTTATATTTTATTAATGATCATTTTTAATTACAGAGCCAATCACACTGTATTATGTTTAAATAAGTGAACGTACGAAATTATGTCAGAATGTAAACTAATTTTTGTCAACTTAAGCTGGAAAGGATATACCTGTAGGCCCTGATGCAAACCAGCATACATACCGGGGCCAAGTGTGAAAAGCATTGTTACGGGAGTTGCGTTTAACACCTGCATAGACGAGGCCTGGGTCAAAATGTGTATTAGTTTTGGATTCAAATACTTTTCTGTGCTCTGTTGATCTTGCCTGGTGTAACTGAGCCGGCCGATATGACCAGAAGGCGGAGCTTGCCATTTTTGAGCGTACTTCATTGGTTCCAGTGCACCAGACAAGATCAGTAAAGTGTAGAAAAGTATTTGAATCCAAAACAAATATGTATTTGACCCAGGTCTGGCGTAGACAGAGAGCTTTCTGTTTGTCACTGGCTCTTGCTCTTCATGTGGTACAGAAACAGAAAGGTACAGCTACTATCATTACTATCAAAAACGTCTCGTCGTTTTAACCAAGGACACCCTTGGGCACTTTGTCAACCAGCCTGGTAAATGTGTTTTTATGAAATAAAAATAAAAAATAAACGATTGATCAAGGTGTCGTGTTGTTTTCATGTCACCATCGCTGTCACCATGACGACGACTAAAACGTGAATGATTTTTTGGTAATACACACATGCTAAAACTGCTTAGGCTTACAAGCAGTATAGGACGAGGGAACCCTTTAAAGCCAGAAACATCCAGACTCACTGTGTCAGATCCATCTATTCCAGGTCTGTTTACATTCAAACACACCTCAGATTAAGTGAAAATAATAGTCGTTGTGAATTAAACCTCTTTTATCGTATATCTTGGCTTGTGCAACATTTTATTAGGCTTTAAAAATACAATTGATGCAACCAAATGTCACTAGATTGGAGATGATAAAATTATCCTCCAAACTGGACACTCAGTTCATACCGATTTGTTAGCATTGTTAGGCACTAGTGGCCCATTAGGAACACCTACATGTAACCTGTATTAAGAACTGATCTCAGGAACATACATTTTCACATAAATTCTACATTTGCTTGACATGCCAGGTAAGTCCATTCGCCGATGTTTCACAGGTGAGCTCGTTGAAGGAAAATGTGATCTGCACTTAGCCTACGCCATTTTGAATCTTTGGCGGGACATTTCAGCATTTTCGGCTTTGTCACTACTTATTTATTTATTTCGTATACGTGTTTGTTTGTAAAGGAAGTTTTGATTCGTCTCTGGCTCCTGATTGTTGGTCCTATGTTGAAAAACCCCTGGAAAGATGATGACTGCGTTGGGTGAACCCGTTTTGCCGTTGTTGTCCGACTCAGACTCTGGTGGATGATTTCCTTTATGGCCCCGTTACCCTTTGTGTACACGATGACATATTTTTGGATTCTTCTGCGATCACTCATTATTACTGTTTTTGGTGCACCTTAAATGAACTTCCGAGAAGAACCCAAGAGAAGAACCACGTACAGATAAGCGTACTGCACCTGCATCGGTGGGCCTGCACGTGGGCTGGCCATGGAAGATGACGGCAGAAATCCTGGTGAGTCGTCTACCTTTCACGTTTTGGGTTTGGGTTTATCTCACCACAACTGCCTTGAGTATTTTCCTTCTCAGTCACACAATCACTGCTGGGTTAGGCTCACCTCTACCCTGTAAAGTTCTTTGTGTTATAAGCACGGGCTTATATAGGCTGGGTTGTAGGCCTTAGCTATTGCCTACCAAAGCACAGCTCATGTTGTAAAGCTTTTGATAAATTCAGTGTCGATAAGCAGGGACCTTTTCATCATTTAGCGTCAATGGCTATTGTATGTTTTGTAGGTTTAATTTCTCTTTCTAAAAACTATGAGTGAATGAGGCAGTTTTGCTGCCGTTTTTGTAAAGAACATTTTGGTTTACAATCGCAATCTCACTTCCCTAGCCATTTTGCTACACTGCCATTTTCAGCTCTAGGAATCATTTGCATTATACTACTGGCATCCAAAGTGACTTCCAATGTGAAGACAAGTGCATAAATCAGGCTTTAAGAGCAACAGTAACACTAGAATTGGGGAGGTAAATTCTCAGAGACCACAAATCTGGAAAATCTAGAATAGGCTGCACACTAGTTCAGCCTGTTAGGGAAAATAAAAAGAGTGAGATTTGCCATAGCGCATTAAATGAAAATGAAAACATCAGTTGTCTGTGCACTCATCTGACTGATTGAAGTCATTAAAATTAATGGAGAATATTAATGATTTGAATATGAAGATCTGTTTCTGACATAATGTGGCATTAAAAGGGTAAAGCACCCCTCATTAGACAATAAGAGTTCTAATTAAAAACAATAACCAGCTCTTTTTACTTCAGGAACTAAAAAAAAGAAAGACTTCATTAAGGATGGGATAAAAACCAGCGTACACAGGAGTTCCTCGGGACCAGGGTAGGGGACTGCCGGGGTCCCGTGCAGTACTAGTCCAGCGCTTCCTGCCGCGTTTACTGGTTCATTAGGTGCCGCTGGAATGAACTTCCTCATGTGAGGGCGATTAAATTCGGTCTAAATCTGAATTGGGTGGAACTCCTTCAAAGGGGATCTGCAGATATTGTACACAGTGATATCAGCTTGGTTATTTTTAGTGTAAATCAAAATGATTGTCCTTGATATCTGTTCTTAAATGAATGCCATTTGTTAGGGTGTGACTGTTTCTTGATATCTTCATAATAACTGGAAATTTACACACAAAACATAATCACTGGGATTTTATCAATTCAGAAGTTTTGTAGCAAAAAATTTATTTAAATACAACTGTGTAATTTACAGAATTCATTCAGCACTCAGTATAATGTGGGTACAAAACGCACAACTAAATAAATAAAAACGGCATAAAAACATAAAACAGGAAGTGGGGATAGTAGTGACTTAACTATGATACGTGCATATTGTATAAATATATAGCTGTCCTCCACTGAGGGGGGATGGTGGGGGGCCATAAAATAATTTTAATAATGGAATGTTAAAGTGGAATATGCGCCTGGAAATCTGCGAAGCTCGTTCTGTGCATCTCGGTTTTACCAGAAGTCTTCATCAGGATCGTCATGCGAGAACGCGGCGATACTGAAACACACACAGGCGTACTGTGAGGGACAGAATGTGGTTCCCATGACGACGATGAAGGCGAGCTCCGCTCACAGAACTCTGTTGCGTTTGCGTTCAAACAAAAATGACATCCAGCCAGCGCTCTGAATTTGCCATACACAACACATGCACACATGCAAACGCACACACCAAAGCACCAGTGCAGACGCGCACACACACACACACACACACACACACAAACACGCACACACAAGCATGCACACACACGCATGCACACACACACACACACACACACAAACACGCACACACAAGCATGCACACACACGCACGCACACACACAAACACACACACACAAGCATGCACACACACGCACGCACACGCACGCACACACACAAACATGCACACACACACGCACGCACACGCACGCGCACGCACACACACACAAACACACACACACTCCATACCTGTTATCTTTCTCGTCGGACAGAATTTCCGCCTCTGGGCTCCCCTCAGTTTCCTCTTTTTTTGGACTCTGAAAAATAAAAGCGAGTTAATCACACGCAGGCGGCTCCTCAGACCCGCTTCCTGCTGCTTCAGCTGAAACGGTCCGTGTGGCGGATGAGAGCCGACAGGAGGCGGGGCATCACGGCGTAGCGTGGACTGACCTTTCCCTCCATCACCATCCTCATGTACTTCTGGAGGGGGTCCTCCTGGCCCCTCTTTTCCACCGGTCCCACGCCCAGCTCCTCCCTCTCCTCCTCTGTTCGCTCGCCCCCTTCCTTGGACACCACTTCCTGTTCCTGCCGCAGCTCCTCCCTCTCCTCGTCCGTCCGCTCGCCCCCTTCCCCGGACACCACTTCCTGTCCCTGCTGCTGCTCTTCCAGAAGCTGGGAAGGAGAGAACGGTAAGAGCAGCATTGTTACTGCTGCGAGGGGTGGGAGAGGTGCATTGTGGGAGCGGTGCATTGTGGGAGCAGTGCATTTTGGGAGTGGTGCATTGTGGGAGCGGTGCATTATGAGAGCGGTGCATTATGGGAGCGGTGCATTGTGGGAGCGGTGCACTGTGGGAGTGGTGTATTGTGGGAGTGGTGCATTGTGGGAGTGGTTACGCTCGGACTCCCACCTTCTCCTGCTCCAGCCTCTCCAGCTCTCTCCGCTCCCTTTCCATGGCTTCCTCTCTCTCCTGCTGTCTCTTCTCCTCCCTTCTCTTCCTCTCCAGCTCCCACTGCATCTCCTCATCCTCCTCTTCCTCTCTGTGGGGTCCACTGCCCGCCTCCTCAGGGGACTGATGCATTTCTGAAAGAGAGAAGATCCCAGTGTACAAGCTGAAAGCAGAGGGAAAGCAGGGGGTAGCCAGAACTGAACCTGGTGTGTGTGTGAGTGTGTGTATGTGTGCGTGTGTGTGTGTGAGTCTGTGTATGTGTGTGTGTGTGAGTGTGTGTATGTGTGCGTGTGTGAGTGTGTGTGTGTGTGTGTGTGTGGGGGGGGGGGGGGGGGGGTAGTAGCAGGCCTGGGACTACGGTGGGGGGTGGGGGTGCAGGACAGTCACTCACCCTGCTGATGCACTGAAGGGGACCCGACCGTTTCTGGGGGGGTGGCACTGAGCACACGCGGGGATGTTGGGGAGACTCTCCCCTCACGCTGGGATGTTGGGGTGATGCTCCCCCCACGCTGGGATGTTGGGGAGACTCTCCCCTCACGCTGGGATGTTGGGGTGATGCTCCGCCCACGCTCCGGCTCTTCAGCAGGCTGATTTGCCAGGTCTTGGGGCAGCTCTGGAATGTGGGCGGGGCCTGGAAGGAGAGCACAGCAATGAATCTGTACTTCCTGTAATAACAAACGAGGGACAGACTGAGAACCCAGAGTCAGGCAGAGATGCACAGCTCTCACCAGGACCAACCAGGCCCCAAAAACACTGTCCAAAATCTAATTCATAAGCCAGAGCCAGAAATGATTTCATTATTTTGCATGTATCACATGCAGGCTGATACAACAATGTACATAATAACATTTAAATAATAACAATTAAAATATTCATTTAAGATGATAACAATATGAACACAACCATAGCCCTGTATCACAAAGCAGGATTACTCAGTTAGCTGGATAACTGTGCTGAGTAAAACCCTCCAAAATCTAGAACAAAGAAGTAAAAAAAAAGAGCCGGGTTTTACTCCATGCAGTTCTCCAGCTGACCCGGTAATCCTGATTCCTAAAAAAGCCCCCGGTCTCAAGAAACTGATCGCTGCAGAAGAGCAAGCCTGCGATGCAGCGCGGTGTAAAACCAGCGGCCCGCAGGTCTCAGTCCCTCAGACGGGAGGGTGGTCTTTGGAACGGGAGCGCTTGAAGGGACAGGGGAGGCGTTGAGTGAGTGCGGCTGTTTTTTAACAGGTGTGCTCAGGTGCGATTAGAGAAGTCCTGCAGGCGTCTGGAAGCGCTCAGGTGTGGTCAGGAAGTGTTGCATGCTGGGAGCAGGGGAGCGCATGTCGTCGTTACCCTCCGTCCTACAGAGCGAGCTTCTGCCGCTTTTCGACAGGCAGCGGCTATAAATAGACTCCCTGCTTATAGGCCAGAGAGGATTACAGTACAGCACAGTGTCATTTCAATTATCGTCGAAGTCCAAGCAGGGAGGAGGGGAAAAAGAGCACATATAGAACGAACGAAGATACCGTGACTTAAAAGTGCAAATCATGGAAATGTGTGCTTGAGGAGCGACCGATTATTACAGCAGAAGCAGATTATTGCAGGACAGCTTCTATGACCTGGTGTTCAGTAAATGTGAATTGTTTAATTGTGTGTGTGTGTGAGTGTGTGTGTGTGTGTGAGACAAAGAGAAACAGAGAGAAAGTAAGTGTGAGAGAGTAGAGAGAGGGACCTTGGATTTGCTCTGCCACGATACTAGACATAACCACCTTTATTTAAACAGAGCAAGACAATGAGAACCAAGTTCCCTAACCATGCTCTTGCCCAGTGTCATGGAGCTTTTGGCTGTTCCACAGTCCGGATTAAAATCCACAGGTGATCGAGCCTTTGCCGTAATGGCCCCTAGGCTCTGGAACAGCCTTCCTCACAATATCAGGTCTGCTGATACAGACTCAGTTTTTAAAAACTAGCCTAAAAACCCTTCTTAACAAAACCGCCTTCTGTAATGACTGATTGGTAGTTGCTGTATTTTTTTCTTTTAATTGTTGGGTCTTAACGCTACTGGCTTATCATTCGCTTTTATTTTGTTTTATTATGTTGTACTTTTACTGCGTTTAGTTCTTCTATTTTATTCATTGCGTTTTAATATTGCCTTTTTTAATCTTTATTGCAATTTTATTTGCTGTTCGTTCTTCCCTTTTATGTGCTTTTATTGTGCTCTTTATTTTATTGTAATTTTAAAACTTATTTTTATCTGCTTTGGAAAGCACTTTATGCTCTATGCTTGAAAGATGCTATATAAATAACAAATAACATTCATTATTATTGTGTAGATGAGAATTAAATTCTCTGAGTAAGTATAGACCCGATATGGCTCCTCCTGACACAGAAAATGCCCCTCAGCACAGTGCATGGACCGCTCTCCTTCATTATTTACCCCCTGCCTTGGGGAAAATGCCTTCTGTTCTGGTTCACTATTCATTTTCCTGCTCCTGCTGTTACTCTGACGATATTTCTCTGGTTTATGGCAGATATCCGCATTGTATATTAATATTTAAATTAAATTAAACTGAGCGTTGGTTAATGAAGCACAATTTTTATTAGGCCTGTCTGTGATATAGATGAACTACAAATATGATGGCACCACAAAATACCATTTGAATTTTATCTTCGGGTTCACTTGTTCTGACAGGTTGAAACTGAATTGGTTGCCAGATTGAATGGGTTGCCAGGCCTGGCTTCATCCCTCCCTCTCTTTGGAAACTTATGTTAAATGATAACAGGACACCTGTTCAAGTCCTCAGTCTCGCTCAAGGAAACACAGGGTTGAGTACGTGCCTTTATCATTTCCTGTTTCCGACCGCCTCACCTTACAATGGGATATCTCAGCTTGGAGTCCTGACCTTGAAGTCCTGATTTTGTGCCTGTCAGTTCAAAGTACTGACGTGTACAAAATCATGAGAACACATTACCCCTACCATGCACAAGAGTCAGCGGCTTCCTGTAAAATCCTACAGACACTGTGGGGCAGCACTGTCTACCCACTAGTACTAACTGGGCAAAATTCCCCAAAATTCCCAATGAAAGTTTCTGGGAATTTATCAGAAATCCTGTCCCTTTGCAACCCGAACTATCACAAAATTTTAAAGCACCCAACTGACTTTCACCACGTAATTTAACTGACTTGCTGCAGGTCTGTGCGTCTACTACAGTAGGTGAGTCTTTACCTCCGATACCAGCCCAACTCACCGTGCCTAAAACTAATCAGATTTGAGATTGAAAGAACGGGACATTGAGACTACAGGAACATTGCCCCTTCCAATGAACACTGTGTTTGTCCAGACTTGCTTTCATTACTTTATCACCTTTGTTGTAATCTATTTCCGAGGGCTTTGTTTTTATTTTACTCTCCCACAGGGGTTTATATAGATGTTTGCGTGCCATTTTGTTTTTTTAATTAAAAAAAAAAAAAATCAGTTTTAATGCATTCTCATCTGACTGACCTGATACTTTATTTTATTGTAGACAGTGTGATTTATGCATAGCATAGCAACCTTGGGGTTTAGGATGTCATTACTCAAAATACTTGTCTTTTTTCAACAAATACAATTTCCTTATCACTTTCTTCTTGATAAACAGCAATGGAAAAATTCCCAAGGTTACGACCAGTGTGGCAGACTTTCTCATATAATGAAAATCAACTGAGCGGCTTATTTAAAATAGCTATGATTGGTTATGATTATTTCATCAACAAATGATTTAAAAAAACGTTGAAATAGTTACACTTTGAACAGCAATATTATTTATAAAAGTTAAATACGGCGATATATTGTTATTATTTAACTTCTATAAGTAATTATTGTTCAAAGCGTAACTGTTATGTTAGGGTCCGAAGTCACACGCAGTTCTGTCACCTGTGAAGAGTGACAGAATTTTGTAGATGACCGTGTGATACAGCACACACGCTCTGCGCTGAGAACGACCCTGTGTCTGCACTCTACCGAACTGCATTCTGGGAGACGGAACTGGGCCACGGCAGCGGAATGTTAATATTTCACATACATACACAACGCTCCTCGCAGGAAACGAGGATTACCGTGCGAAGGCTCCGTGAGATCGTCCAGAGTTATTTTCTCAGGAGGCGAGGGCGAGGAGCCTGAGCTTGACGGCACTTCCTGCGCCTTCCGTGCGCTGAGAACGCAAACAAACACGGCACAGGTGACATCCTGCGTTCGGCCCTCACAAAGACACATCACAATACGCTCGGCAGCTGTGTAGACAAGACCGGTGGGTACACCCACGAACGCCTGAAATATTAGACCCACCTTCAAAGCTGACATATGCCCGTCAGATATCTGAACCGCTAAGCATCCTAACCAAACACACCCTGGAAGGTGGGGGAAATGCTTTCATTTACCATCTGCTTGTGTGCTCGGGAGTTTTGTGGGTGGTGTTCCAGAAAAAACAAATATACAGCACAAGGAATTCCACTAATGTTATGTATCCAATGTGGATCCTCAGAATCCCCATGCAGTGTGAGTGTGTTTTACTATTCTGGTGTGGACTGTGACCTGTTTGCATACCGTCCATAAGAGGACCCCCCCAGACAAAATTCATGGTCCCCACAAGGACAACCATTGGAAATAATAGAAAATTGTTACACTAATATATCTATCACAAATCTCTTGAAAATCTGGTGAAGTCCCCAGAATATCGTGTTTCCTGTGTGTATGTGTGTGTTTGTGTGTGTGTGTGTGTGTGTGTGTGTGTGTTACTGTGGACAGCGTGAAGGTGGGTGCTTGTATGGCTATACAGTAGCATGAATGTGTGTGTGTGTGTGTGTGTGTGTGTGTGTGTAACTGTGTGAAGGTGGGTGCTTGTATGGCTACAGGGGAGCAGGAATGTGTGTGTGGCGTATCAGGGCGCGAGTTGTATTGTCAGCGCGCGTGCGTCCGTACCTGATTGGCCCTCGGGCCGTGCTCTTCAGGGCGGGGCTTCCAGGCAGGCTGGTGGAGGACGACGCGGCCACGCCCGTTTCGCTGTGAGGTATGGGCGACAGCTGCCTCTCGGGGGACAGGCCGCGAAACGTGACAGGAGAGGACTGCGCATCTGGCGACCACAGAGACGGAGAAACACCCTTAACTTTACGGATTTCAAAGGCTTTTATTATCAGAGGTGGAGAGAGTCCAGGGGTCAGACAGTGAAAGTCCTGCCAGGTGTCTCATCCACCTGTGAACTCAGCCAGCTGAATTCACTCAATTCTATGTCCTGGCTGAACAATTGTGCTTATTAGCAAATCCTGGTGGTTCGAACAAAAATACTGGGGAGTACTTTCTGAACCTGGATTTTCCGTCTCTGTTTTTTATAGATGCAAACAAGTCCTGTGTGGCAATTAAACAAACCGAGAAAAACTTTAAGCCAAGTAAAACTAGCACCTTGACTTTGGTAGAAAGCCATATTGGGCCTACATTAGACACTTTACACACAAAAGTGCATGCGTAAAGGTAAACTGCTTCAGTTGTGTTCATTAGCACTTGTACCAATTGTGTGAGGCTTGGATTGTTAAAGTGTGCATGTACGTGTGAGTGTGCATGTGTTTGCGTGTTTGTGCAAATGTGTGTGCGTTCGTGTGTGCACATGTTTGTAAGCGTGTGTGCACGAGTGTGTGTGCGTGTGCATGTGTTTGTTTTTGTGTGTTCGTGCATTTGTGTGCATGTGCAAGTGCGTTTGTGCTCGTGCGTGCACGTGTGTGTGTGTGTGTGTGTGTGTGTGTGTTCAGCTTGCACAGCACCTTCCTCTGCGGCGTATCTGATCAGCCTCTTGGCGACAGAGAGAGGCGTCGACGACAGACGCCTGGGAGGGGAGGAGCCAAGTTCGGGAGACTGGGCCTCGAATGGCAGGCTGCTCCCGTAACCGGGCAACAGAGACGGGGGCGGCGGCTCCTGTGCGAACGTGACCCTGGTCTGCAGGGCGTGGCCCGGGGCGGCTCTGGGGCGGCGCGGGGGCCGCTGCTGAGGCGGGGGGGGCGAGAAGGCGCGGGGCGGCTGGATGCCGGACACCGCCGCACGGAGCGCCCTCTGCTGGTAGCTGCGGTACGCCTCCTCCAGAGACTCCGCCTCCTTCTCCAGCTCCCGTATCCGGGCCTTGGCGCCGGCGACCAGCTCGGTGTCGGAGTCCGAGGAGGCGGAGCGGGCCCACTGGGGCCGGCGTCCCGGCCCGTACGGGTCGTCCTGGGCCCGGCTCCTCAGAACCGCCGGGTCCACGTAGATATCGGGGGGCACCAGCTTATCGGGGGCCAGGTCCAGCACGGAGCGGTCCACCAGCGAGGGCTTAGGGCAGCGAAGCACCTCGTTCTCCAGGGCTGCTCCAGCCACAGAGACCGGAGAGAGGGAGAGGACAGAGAAAAGCACGCGAGTGAGAGAGAGAGAAGAGGAAACTGAGTGTTTTGAGCGGAG
Source organism: Anguilla pacifica (assembly GCA_039654925.1). Lineage (NCBI taxonomy): Eukaryota > Metazoa > Chordata > Actinopteri > Anguilliformes > Anguillidae > Anguilla > Anguilla pacifica. The sequence continues at coordinate 35,005,910 of CM077298.1, read as the reverse complement.
GTGAAAGGGTAACAGGAGGAGACTTGGCGAAGGGGCTGCGTACCCAGCTGCGTCTGTCTGAGCTGCATCTTGACGTCCTCTGCGTGGGACGTCACGCGCTGCGTCCTCTCCTCACACTCCGCCAGCTGCGCCTTCAGCTGGGCACAGCGCTCCGCCTGGACAGGAGGACAAATGACCGTGCTAGGGTTCCAAACGACAGTGCTCGTGTTCTTAATGAATGTGCTAGTGTTCGTGTTCCAAATGACCCTGCTAGTGTTCCAATTGGCTGTGCTAGCGTTCCAATTGATCATGCTAGTGTTCCGAATGACTGTGCTAGTGTTCTTAATGACCGTGCTAGTATTCCTAATGAATGTGCTGGTGTTCTTAATGACCGTGCTAGTGTTCTTAATGACCGTGCTAGTATTCCTAATGAATGTGCTGGTGTTCTTAATGACCGTGCTAGTGTTCTTAATGACCGTGCTAGTATTCCAAATGAATGTGCTAGTGTTCTTAATGACCGTGCTAGTGTTCCAAATGAGCGTAACCGAGACTGTGGTGGTAAAGATGCAGGATTGTGTTCTGACCTCGGTTTGCAGCTGCACCTGCAGGAGCTGCTTCTGGTTCTCAAACTCCTCCTCATCCAGCCTCCTGGCGTTCTGCACCCTCCGGAGCTCCGTCTGCAGCACCAGCTGCTCCTTCGAGGGCTTGCTGAGGTCTGCGGACCAGCCAATCACAACGCAGCTCAGGACCAGAGGTAAAACAACCAACGTTCTGGCCAATCACAACACAGCTCAGGACAAGAGGTAAAGCAACCAACATTCCGGCTAATCACAATGCAGCTCAGGACCAGAGGTAAAACAACCAACATTCCGGCCAATCACAACGCAGCTCAGGACAGAGGTAAGACAACCAACGTTCCGGCCAATCATAACACAGCTCAGGACAACAGGTAAAACAAATAACATTTCTTTGGATCTTTGGATCTTTCGATTAAAGTAATATCAGCATTGAAATACTTTTTATTACCAGCTGAAAATAGCAAGAGATTAGCTGTGACCCAGTTCCCAGAGAAAATATGGGAGTGTGAATATATTATTAGATTCCCTATAAATTATGAATATAGCTGTTTTTTGCCCTGTGCAGTGTACAGTGGCAGAGTTAAAGACTCTAATAATGTATTCATTTTCTGTGTTCACTCAGTAGCAGGTGAAAGGATTGATACAGTGTTTTGTTGTTGAGGCAGGAGAAAGAAATCATAATTCATATGCACTGAATCAGAATTTAAATTGTGTGCCAGAGACACAGACGCAAACACAGGCAAGGGATAACAAAGAGTCCGGACAAAGCCATTCAACACACACATACGTGTACACGCACACACACACTTAACAACTACACAACTACTACCACCAGCACTGTGTAGCACCCACTTTACAGCAACCATTTTGAGTGAGAACTCCAATAAAACACAGAGCTCAGATGGAGAGGAAGGGATTAGTTTAGCTAAGTATAATTATAATGGGTGGGGGGGGGGTGATTGCACATTACCATGTCAGAGACATTGGCCTGGTACGTACTCTACGCAAGGAACGCAAACACCAACACACATTCGGGACGTACGCAAGCTCTTCGCTTACACACCACACACGTGTTTACCAGCTTCTTTTAACCTTGTCTGTGGTTACATGATGCTTAACCACACGATGACAGCCTAGGCTAATCTAATTTTTCAAAGCAGTTCACATCAAAATGATTGCTTCCGTGTTTGTATTTGTTTGTTTAACAGTATTTACATTTCGCCCCTCTTAACAGAAACACGGGGAAGTGAACCATGCATTTGCATCGCGTCACAAAATTTGGACTTCACATTTTGCCACACAACGTGAGAACGTGAGAAATGCCCAATTGCGTTGCTCATTTTGTCGTTGTCCTTGTGTACAGTATGTAACATGCCATAGGCAAAAAAAACTGCCATTTTAACTGACACAGAGAATTCCGTTTGTAGTTCACAGCGAGTCGCCATTTTAACTGACACAGAGAATTCCGTTTGTAGTTCACAGCGAGTCGCTGTGGGAGAGGCTGGTGGGTTCTGATCTGGCCCATGCAGGTGGAGATCGGTTCTCCATCAGGAGCAGGGGGCGGCTGGTTCTCACCAGTCCGGAGGTGGTGGTTCTCCTCCTGCGCCTCCTCCAGGGTCTTCTTGAGGAGGCGGAGCTGAGCCTGAAGCTCCACCCTCTCCCTTTTGAGCGTTGGGTAGTCCCTGGCGGCCTCCAGCCTCTCCTTCAGCAGCTCGTTCTGCTGAGTGACCAGAGACACCTGTGCCAGCGCAGTGTCCAGGGCAACCTGCGAACGCAGTCACATGCTCAGCCCTGACCGCTTAGCCCCGCCCCCGAGGAGGGACACTCCCATCAATCACACGCTTTCAGTGACCTGTCCATCACTGGCGTCATGCAAAAATGGTGTACGTCCATGTCTAAGCACTTTAATACCCAATGACAAAACAACAATAATTGGTAAAAATACCCATAAGTCTAAATCATAATGCTGTGTTGGCAAATACAAAAGCACAGTCTTCTTTCTGTTCCTCATAATCGTTTTTGACGTGGAAGGCTTTTGCAGTTTACACTGGCTGTCAGGATGAAGCATGTAAGCGTAGCCTATATGATGGACAGTCTGGCCGTTTGGTGAAACACGCGGCTGCGTGGAGGTGTGACCTAAACGATGGCCGGTCTGGCCCTATGGCTGCAGCACACGAGCACGCAAACGGACCTGCAGTCTCTGCAGCTCAGCGCAGGCCTGCCTGTGCTCCTCTGCCTTCGCCGAGACGGAGGCGGCTTCCTTCTGCAAGCGGACCTTCTCCTCTGCGCAGGGAAGGAGGGAGGAGCAGACGGTGAGTGACAGCTTCCTGCAGCACTGCTACACTGCTTAGCTTAGCACTGCAACACTGCTTAGCTTAGCACTGCAACACTGCTTAGCTTAGCACTGCTACACTGCTTAGCTTAGCACTGCTACACTGCTTAGCTTAGCACTGCAACACTGCTTAGCTTAGCACTGCTACACTGCTTAGCTTAGCACTGCTACACTGCTTAGCTTAGCACTGCTACACTGCTTAGCTTAGCACTGCAACACTGTCCGTTTGAGCTTTGCACAGAAACACTGCCCGTTCGAGCTTAGTACAGAAACGTCAGGAGACGACAAAAAAGGGATAACGTCACACCTTTATTTCTCCTCTCGTCCTCTGCGACTTTTTGGGTTCTCTGAAGATATTCTTCTTTCAGGTCCAGCTGATATCTTAAGAAAAGAGAATGAAAGAACCGCCATTTTCTTGTGAAAATAAGAAAATTGCCCTCGGGTGAAATAAGAGAAATGCATCTGTTGATTTCCGTACTGGTTAGAACTGAGAATACTTTGTGAACACTGACTGTTTGCTGAGTACTCTTTTATCTGCATACTTCCCAGGATGCACTACTGTGGAACACCCAGTCTGCACTTCAAAATTTGCATACTGAAGCACAACATAAACACAGGGCTGCATTTCATCTTATTGGTACGACAAATTGACACGCTGCGTTGTCGCATTACCAGTAAACCCGCAGAGGTTGAGAGGACAGCGTGTGGACGCTGCTGTTACATTTGTGTCCGGTCCACATAACTGCAGTGGTTTGTCATGTCTGTGTGTGGACTGAGGGCAGGGGGTGTGTGTGTGTCTGTGGAGCTCCAGTCAGAGTGCATTACTCTAATACTCCCTGACAGCTGGCTATACGCTCCAGATTTACTGACTGTGCAAATGAGGCGATGGAGCCACCAGCAGCTTCTGACTTATTAAATATGCATTTATCACTATCCATACGTCTGAGAGCAGCTTTATGCATTCACTGAAATGGGTACATCCCAGCTATAATCGTCTGTCTTTTTCCATTCTTCTCGCTAGAAGTGAATGCTGATGGGTCTCTTTGTTAAAACCACAGAATCGGAGAAATCCCTGCACACCAATGAAGAGGAAAATGTTCTGACAACTGCACTGAGCAATTCAACATGATTACAAAGAATAAGACTGCTGGCATGCTTTTATTTACCTACAAACAGGACCAAACGGCCCTCTAGAAACAAACCTGAAATGGTAGGTCTGTATTACTGTATGCATGAATAAATCTGTCTCCACTGCCATCTAGTGCCACCTACTGGCCATTAGAGGTAAAGCTTCCATAGCAATGAAAATGTCTGCTCTCCAACTCGACCTGGACCTGAGTGCAATGCATCAAATTTAGGTCTGACAGAAGTAAATACGGTTCCCGATATGTTTATCAGCAGGGAGGGGCTCCCATGCTAACCAGAGTGGGCTCGTTCAGTAAATTTGATTTGTTTTCCGTGACGCAGGACGGCTGCAGTACCTCGTCAGTTCGTTCTTCAGCTTCTGGTCGTAAGTTTCCTCCAGGGTCTTCACGGCCAGCTCTCTACGGCCCAGCAGTTCCTCCATGGCCCTGGCCTTCTCCTGCTGCAGCGCACAGCCCCTGGGTGGCAGACGCACACGCACACACACACGCACGCACGCACGCGCACACGCACACGCACAGACACACACACACACACACACGCACACACACACGCGCGCACACACACACGCGCGCGCACACACACACACACGCGCGCACACACACGCACGTACGCACACGCACGCACGCGCGCACACACACACGCGCACACGCGCACACACACACGCGCACACGCACGCACACACACACGCGCACGCACACGCACACGCACGTGCACGCGCGCACACACGCACACGCGCGCACACACACACGCGCACACGCACACACACACGCGCACACGCACGCACACACACACACACACACGCACACACGCACACACACACGCGCATGCTCGGCATGAATATTCATCCACCGTACCAGCACAGGTACTCCTGTTACCAATGGCGACGTCCTGCTATTAGGAAGTACGCGAGACTAAAGGAGCACGAGGGTTGACCATCTGGTTAGTCTATAAAATCTCTAGAGAAGCTGAGAAGGATCACTTTATTGTTCTGGATATGCATTTTAATGGCTTTGATAACAAGGTGTAAAACCACAATTATGTCTTAACCGAACATCCTAATGTTGATGACACAATCGCTGCTGGTGACTGAAAGCAACCCAATTTAGAACGCTGACTTAGAATGTTGAAGAAACATTAAAAAAAACTACTCTTCAAAGGGTTAATTAGAGTTCTTTAATTAGCTCTCTGTCACTGAGATTCCAGGACTTAATTTTCTCACTTTTCAAAAGCTTCAGTCCTCTGCCTCAGATCCACTTCTCTGTTCCGCACGGCATCAATCTCCTTCAGGACCAACTGTCTCTGCATGTAGATCTCCTTCTCTTCAATCTGATGGACAATACAATCGACAGACACAAGCTGTTCCTTCGGTTTAAGAATCCTCAGCGATTGCACTTGCATCTGTTCATACATACTCTAGCTTGATACCACAGTAAAGGGTTTATACTTCACAATGTGGAGCGTTAATTTTTAATGTGGTGGCCTAAAATATTGATAGTCAACATCCTGCTGCTTGAAACATAAAGTGCATGTAACTGACACAGCAGCGCGATTAAGAATGTGAATTAAACTCAACATGGCTGCCAGGTGGGGGCAGAGCTGGCCAGCTTTCGCCCACTAAAGCAGAATGACCAGCCCTGCAGGATGAAGAGCTCCAGCGAGCAGTACCTCCTGCTGCTTCTGTAATCTCTCGATGGCGTTCTTCTCCCTGTTGATCAGGGCCTCCGATTTCAGCTGGTAGGTCCTCTCCAGGTCCCGCCTGAGCTCCTGGATCTCCTTGCGGGATTTCTCCTGCTCCTCCAGCTTCATTTTAGCCAGTTCCACATCCTTAAAATGTTGCAGCTGGAAACAATGTGATTATCAGCTTTTCTTTTTTTAAAAAAAAAAAAAATAATACAATTTTTTTAAAATAATAAAATTGTGCAAAATTATTTTTCACACAATAGGAGGCGCTATTGTGCCTCCTGCTCCTCCTCCTCCTCAGCTGACATCCCCCCCCCCCAGTCCAGAAAGATGTGACACACCTTTGCTTTCACCTCCTCCTGAGCTTGCGCCTCTGCCTCCTTCCTGTACTCCGCGAGCTTCGCCTCCAGGGACTCCCACCTGTCGCCTCTGTGACGAAGGCTGGCGTACTCATCATCAATCATCTGCATCTTCTCCACTGAGCGCACAAAAGAGCAGCCATGACAGCTAAACTCGAGACAGACACCGTCTGCCTCTCTGCACTACTCTATATGATCTCTCTAATATCACTCGAAATTTTCTGTATAGACTGTTGGCCTGTCCGGGGTGTATTCCCGCCCTTCACCCAATGCATGCTGGGATAGGCTCTAGCAGCCCATGTGACCTTGATCAGGATAAAAGGGTATAGATAATGGATGGACAATATTCCGTTTACGCAGTGCGTTGGGTACCGAAGGACTCTGTACTACTGTATATTTATTTATTTATTTATTTATTTGACAGGTACAATACACATTGATCAACATCACTATTCTGTGATGTAAATGTGCCAGATTTAGCCAGATCGCTCATTTCCATCTGTTGTCCCTGGGCCTCTCAGTACTGTTCTATATGACCTCTCAGTACTGTTCTATATGACCTCTCTGTACTGTTCTATATGACCTCTCAGTACTGTTCTATATGACCTCTCAGTACTGTTCTATATGACCTCTCAGTACTGTTCTATATGACCTCTCTGTACTGTTCTATATGACCTCTCTGTACTGTTCTATATGACCTCTCTGTACTGTTCTATGTGACCTCTCAGTACTGTTCTATGTGACCTCTCAGTACTGTTCTATATGACCTCTCAGTACTGTTCTATATGACCTCTCAGTACTGTTCTATATGACCTCTCTGTACTGTTCTATATGACCTCTGTACTGTTCTATATGACCTCTCAGTACTGTTCTATATGACCTCTCTGTACTGTTCTATATGACCTCTGTACTGTTCTATATGACCTCTCAGTACTGTTCTATATGACCTCTCAGTACTGTTCTATATGACCTCTCTGTATTATCGTGTAATTTTCCTTTTACGTGACGCGCGGCGTACCGAGGGACTCTCTGTACGGCGGAGAGGAGCTGGTCTGAGTGTCGGCATCGCAGCGCTCTCTCTGTGCCTGATGGTCTGACAGCTCGATGAGCAGCTTCATCAGGAAACCTGTGGAAAGAGCCAGGAGTCTGCTCAGCAGAGAACACAAGGGAACGAGACTAGGTGGCACTGTAGTGTAACGGGTAAGGAGCTGGTCTTGTAACCTAAAGGTCGCAGGTTCAATTCCTGGGTAGGACAAGTCATTGTATCCGAGCAAGGTACTTAACTTTACTTAACCTGCATTGCTTCAGTATACATCCAGCTGTAATGTAATGTAAATGCTGTGTAAAATGTTGTGTAAATTGCTCTGGATAACAGCATCTGCAAAATGCCTGTAATGTAATTACTAAAGGTGGACACAGCACCACGCTGGTTTGGCATGTGCAGTGCACAGTGCCAACATGGTACTTCTACACTGACGAGGAAGCATACCTTTTTGGTTATCATTCTGAATGCTTGATGTCTGGGGGGGGGGGGGGGGGAATAAAGCAAACATATTAGTGCATTGGACGTAAGAAAAAGAAAATGGAATATTCTGTGGTTAGGTAGTAATGGGAGTAACAGGGTCCAGATTACCAGTGATTTGTACAAGGATGACCGTGGACTGATCTTCATGAGTTGAAGGAGGTCTCTCGTAGAAAACACCTTAAAGGCACAGTACTGTGGTCAGTGTAATGTTCACTGAGAACTGGAAATAAATCACCTCCATTACATCATTATTAAATTAAAACATTTATTTCACTTATTTTTCCCCTCACTTCAACTTAGTTATTCACGGGAGCAACCATGACAACCTCAGATCAACTGAAGCCAAACATGTAGAGGATTGCATCTGTACTAATGATTACAACTAAAGGCTAATTTGTTTACGGTAAGAAGTTCATAAAGATAACAGTCACCCCAGCAAAAAGGATCAGATAGCAACGTGAATCTGTGAAGAAGCTGCAGGTCTCACCTTGTCCTTGTCCAGCCCACATTCTGGGTAGAAAACTGACAATGAGTACTCATAACCTGCCCTTTGAAGATGGTCCACGACCAGACTGTTAGAGGCTGTGACCAGGACCGATTCTGGTTCCGGTAAGATGGGCCGGACTGGGTACTCTCTGCTTAGGACAGGGTGCTTCAGCTCATGGATCAGCTGGTTCCGAAGCTGGGTCTGAAGAGAAAACAAAAATCCTTCAGGTTTAAGCACCCATACCATGTCAATACAGTTATAATACAGACGTAAGATAATGCTGTTCCAGTAGGTGATCAGTATTTTACTTTGTGTTACCCAGTATGATTTAAGGTCCTGTTTATGTTTTAGATAATTGTAAGGCCATGTGAATTGTGAATTTGGCACCAAACGACTCTTGTTATGCAGGAAACGCATTTAACGTTACATCTACTTTGGTTTCTCAGTGAGCTTGCAGATTTAAAAAAATATATATTTCAGATAAAGCGAACAGCGAGCTGTCATACTTACCTTTAACGTGTCCAGTACACCTCGATTCTTAAACGTCTTGTACAGCCTTTTTCGCATCTCGTCCGGAGAGATAACCTCCTCTTTAACGCCAGACATCTTGCTTGTGATCAACCTATTTTGTACAGTAGCCAACTGTACTTTTTAAATTAAAGTCAGTCAGGTAGGCTAGTTACAAAGTAGACTAATCAGTTACAAACTAACAAACAGAAATTTCCCATCAATCTCTTGCTGGACGGTTTTATCAATTATCCATATTTTAAAACGATGCTTGGTTAACTGTCTTGCTGCAACAAAAACATTGCGAAGAGGATCTCCCCGATATTTAAACTGACGGTCTCTTAGTAACTACAGATGACCAATCCCAAGATTATTTTTGTAGTTTTTCCGGGTTATTTTAAGGCACGGTTAGGCAACTACCAACAGTAGAGACGAGTAAATCTAAATAAGTGTTCTATACTGTTATGTTTTTCTTTAATAACTTCCTTTTTATTAATTCATTAAGCCAGCAAAACTACTTATTGAAACAATCGCAAATGCAACCATTATATATTTATTATAGCTAACTTTAAGAATATGGTATGGGCGGGAGTTAAACCGGAAATACATTTAGAAATGTTTTTAAACTAGTCTGAAAAGCATTACATACATTTGCAAAATAGTATCACATTGCAAATATTGTCATTCATAAATTTTGACGACGTTGATAGTCGATTCGCACGACTATTTAAAAATATAAATTTTAGCTTAATGATGTCGTCATCAGTCTGCGTCTTGTTGGCGTTTACATAGGGAAGAAGAAAGGGCTCGCCAACGCTAGCTAGGTAGCGAAATATTAAACTAGCAAGTGCACTGGAGCTATTTAGTTGACGTTTTATATTTACATTATGATTTGGTAGAACAGCTAGAATAACTAATTTGCTGCTGCTATTAAGTTGTAGAGGCAGACCGTCCAAGTTTGCTCACTAATGAGCTGTGTTTTGCGTTTAGCTAACGTTAGCTAGATAGCCTAGCAGGGTGGTTAGTGCAACCTCTTAGTTGAATATCAAACATTGGCATTTCTTCCCTGCGTAACTGACGTTAATATACAAATATTTTGTATATTTGCAGTTCTGGAAACCGGATACCAAGGATGTCAGGAAGTTTTTACTTTGTCATGGTTGGTCACCATGATAATCCTGTCTTTGAAATGGAGTTTCTGCCAGCTGGGAAATCGGAATCAAAGGTATTTTAGCTAACCTTGTAAGACTGATTTAACATTCCAATTGTTTCATAAGCAATCCGTAGTAGTAACCAGTTTGTAACCCCTGTCAACACAAAGCCACAATCATTATTTTAGGCTTGTCTCCAGGTTGTTGGAATTGGTCTTTCCGTGGCAAGTTTAGTCTCTTGTACATAACAGTAATGGTAACGTTTACTCTTGTCTGTGTCAGCGTTTCATGTGTAAATCCTAATGATTTTAATTTATTGTTTAAAATGCTGGACAGTGACCTGAATGACATCAAATGCACAGGTGTTTGTGTGTCTGTTTTTTTTCTTATTCGTTAATTTCCTCCGTTTTTTAAAAGGATGACCACCGTCACCTGAACCAGTTCATCGCTCACGCGGCTTTGGACTTGGTGGATGAGAATATGTGGCTGTCCAACAACATGTACCTGAAAACCGTGGACAAGTTCAACGAGTGGTTCGTCTCCGCTTTTGTCACTGCTGGACATATCCTTTTACCGTTGTCAGTAAGCTTCTGTTTTCCCTTATGCACTTATAATTGAGCAAGGGAGTTTGTAACGGCTGTAGTTCAGCACAGTGAAATACAGTGATGGTCTTGGGTATGTTATCCTTGTGGGCAAGCGTTAAATATTTGACAGTGGCTACTGTACTGTCAACTCAAGCATGTGCTGTCTCAGCTCTTTGAATGAAAACCTGACGGGGATATTCTGCTTATGGAGAAAGGATTGGACATGCTGGGCTTCCCCTAAACCCCCCCCCCCCCCTTCACGCACCCATTAGTTACTTCATCTTGGAAAAGGAGCCTTCGAAGTGCTGCAAATATGTTGCTTAATTAGTGTATTTAACTCCACTAAAATGTTACTGTCCTCATAAATAAATCTATTCTTAAAATTAATAGCACAGAAAGCAAAAGGAAAATAATATTTTATACCAGCGCTGTAATGTCCAGTGTGAGATCCATAGTAGGGGAAAAACTGTGTTGAAAAATTTTTCTTGGAAAAAGTTTTCTTTTTTTGCCTCAAGATATCATGAAGGGGGTATTGAATGATTAAAGCTTAAAAAAAAAAAAATTAGGATAATGAAGTGAATTGTTGAATGTGAACTAGAAAAAATCAAGTCACGCACCCAAGACCAGAACTAAGAAACTGTGGACCCTGCTACTCTTCCTTAACGTTTTTCTTACATATGAGGTTTATCATGCTCCATGATATAAGGCAAGAGGACGGAATTAAAAACTTTTTCAACGATGTGTATGATTTATATATAAAGGTAAGTCAGTTTTCTGTGATTTTCCATGTCATGTCTTAGTGGCAGTTGAACAGGCTGTTGGGGTGGCAGTGCTTATAATGGGTAAGGACCTGGTCTTGTAACCTAAAGGTCACAGGTTCGATTCCTAGGTACAACGCAGCTGTTGTTCCCTTGAGCAAGGTGCTTAACCTGCATTGCTTCAGTGTATATCCTGCTGTGATAGTGGACGCTATAAGTAAATGTTATGTAAATGCTGTGTAAAAGCAATGTAAGTCGCTCTGGATAAGAGCGTCTGCTAAATGCCTGTAATGTAACAGAACCGCCAGCGCAAATTGTTGTGCTGTCGAATGGACAGGTAAACCCAAAGATTAAAATCTTTCTCAGATTAAAAAGATCTGTATTCCGTCCTTTTTTTCCCCCCAGTTTGCTATGAATCCCTTTTATGAGCCGAATGCTCCAATCCGCTCCACCGCCTTCGACAGGAAAGTACAGTTTCTAGGCAAGAAGCACCTCTTGAGCTGATCCAAGACGTGGGGAACCCAACGGAACCCAACGGAGCCCAACAGAACCCAGCAGAACCCAGCAGAACTGAGAACACTGCAGTGGACTCTTATCTGCTCACTATTTTTTTTCTTTTTCTTTTTTTACTCCAGTGAGCCCAACTTCCTGTATGCACAGGAAAGTCTTGTTAATAAACCAGCTATTTTCCTCTGCAGTACAGCATCAAGTACTTTTGGCTGTTAAATAGTGAGACATTTCAGTTGTGTACTTTTGTTGTGCGCAAACGGCACAAGCTCAGTATGGTGTAGCAAATACTGTAAAAGTCAGGAATAAGAAACTATTAACTATGCTGTGCCTGTAAAACTGAATATGTCTTTGAGTTGAGTGAAAACACTTTATTAACCAGGGAAATTAAGGCGTTATTGCTTATGTTTGCAGTTCTTGTTGCAGGTATGTTTTGTAAGAACAAGAAATCCAGCTATGTCAGGAGGTGCACTTTCATGTAACTAAAATACATTTTAACTTCAACTTTCTGGGGAATATTTGGGCATTTTGTTGAACGGGCCCAGCTGTATATTTCACCATATATTTATAGCTGTATATTTCACTATATACTTCCCTTCCATGCATGCTGTATATAGCATCTAGGAAAAGTCCAGACAATATATGAAAAAAAAAAAAAAACTAAGAATGTTCCTGTTCTGTGGTGCATCTTTTATGAGAATCTCAGTGATGAAGCATTATTTATTAATGCAAGATTATGCTGTGTATGCTTGCTACCTAAAAGAAGTTAAAATAAATGTAAAAAAAATATTGTGGAATTCAATTCTCAATAAAATTGAATTAAATTTGACTTATTAAATACATTTGGGAAATTATAATTATTGCCACTTTTCACCCTTTTTGGACATAAGCCTATAGTCTTATGTTTTTTCCATTTTCGAAGAAAACACATTATTGATCATGAATATCTTCAAACTCATTTTAATCAGTTTATTTCACCACAATTGCAATACAAGCATGATTTCCCATCCATCCGTATAAAGAAAATGGCATTTAAAAATTATTGCCACTTTTGACCCTTTTTGGACATAAGCCTATAGTCTTATGTTTTTTTCCATTTTCCAAGAAAACACATTTTTGATCGTAAATATCTTCAAACTCATTTTAATCAGTTTATTTCACCACAATTGCAATACAAACATGATTTGCTATCCATCCTTAAAAAGAAAATGGCATTTATAAATTATTGCCACTTTTGACCCTTTTTGGACATAAGCCTATAGTCTTATGTTTTTTTCCATTTTCCAAGAAAACACATTTTTGATCGTAAATATCTTCAAACTCATTTTAATCAGTTTATTTCACCACAATTGCAATACAAACATGATTTCCTATCCATCCGTATTTAATAAATGGCATTTAAAATTATTGCCACTTTTGACCCTTTTTGGACATAAGCCTATAGTCTTATGTTTTTTTCCATTTTCCAAGAAAACACATTTTTGATCGTAAATATCTTCAAACTCATTTTAATCAGTTTATTTCACCACAATTGCAATACAAACAGGATTTCCTATCCATCCATATAAAGAAAATGGCATTTAAAAATTATTGCCACTTTTGACCCTTTTTGGACATAAGTCTATAGTCTTATGTTTTTTTCCATTTTCCAAGAAAACACATTTTTGATCGTAAATATCTTCAAACTCATTTTAATCAGTTTATTTCACCACAATTGCAATACAAACATGATTTGCTATCCATCCTTAAAAAGAAAATGGCATTTATAAATTATTGCCACTTTTGACCCTTTTTGGACATAAGCCTATAGTCTTATGTTTTTTTCCATTTTCCAAGAAAACACATTTTTGATCATAAATAACCTCAAACTCATTTTAATCAGTGTATTTCACCACATATCTAATACAAACAAGATTTCATATCCATCCGTAGTTAATAAATGGCATTTAAAAATTATTGCCACTTTTGACCCTTTTTGGACATAAGCCTATAGTCTTATGTTTTTTCCAATTTCCAAGAAAACACATTATTGATCATAAATATCTTCAAACTCATTTTAATCAGATTATTTCACCACAATTGCAATACAAGCATGATTTCCTATCCATCCGTATAAAGAAAATGGCATTTAAATATTATTGCCACTTTTGACCCTTTTTGGACATAAGCCTATAGTCTTATGTTTTTTTCCATTTTCCAAGAAAACACATTTTTGATCGTAAATATCTTCAAACTCATTTTAATCAGTTTATTTCACCACAATTGCAATACAAACAGGATTTCCTATCCATCTTTAAAAAGAAAATGGCATTTAAAAATTATTGCCACTTTTGACCCTTTTTGGACATAAGCCTATAGTCTTATGTTTTTTTCCATTTTCCAAGAAAACACATTTTTGATCGTAAATAACCTCAAACTCATTTTAATCAGTGTATTTCACCACATATCTAATACAAACAAGATTTCATATCCATCCGTAGTTAATTAATGGCATTTAAAAATTATTGCCACTTTTGACCCTTTTTGGACATAAGCCTATAGTCTTATGTTTTTTCCAATTTCCAAGTAAACACATTATTGATCGTAAATATCTTCAAACTCATTTTAATCAGTTTATTTCACCACAATTGCAATACAAACATGATTTCCTATCCATCCGTATTTAATAAATGGCATTTACAAATTATTGCCACTTTTGACCCTTTTTGGACATAAGCCTATAGTCTTATGTTTTTTCCATTTCCCAAGAAAACACATTATTGATCGTAAATAACTTCAAACTCATTTTAATCAGTTTATTTCACCACAATTGCAATACAAACAGGATTTCCTATCCATCTGTATAAAGAAAATGGCATTTAAATATTATTGCCACTTTTGACCCTTTTTGGACATAAGCCTATAGTCTTATGTTTTTTTCCATTTTCCAAGAAAACACATTTTTGATCGTAAATAACTTCAAACTCATTTTTATTTATTTATTTCACCATGTTTGCAATGTATTTTCACATTTTTTGGACACAAGGCTGTAGCCTTTTGTATTTTGAATTCAAACACATTTTTCACCTATCCACCGTTATCAAAACAAGAATGTTTTTACATTTTTTTGAACATAATGCTATAGACACGCATTTCCTCACTTTCCACCAAAAATATCATAAAATCCGTTAAACACAAATTTTAAAATTAGTTTCCCAATGATCGTAATACAAACATGATTGCCTGTCAATTTGTACCAAAAAATGATTTTTTTGGACATATGACTATAGCATTTTGAGGTTTTTCCACAAACATCATGATTATGACTGTTTTCATGAGACTAATTTGAACCTCCAGCATCATAAAGGAACAAATAATTTAGTTAAAAAGTTTAGAGGGATAATATTGGAACCTTAAAAGAAAATTGTATATATATATATATATGAGCATTCTAAAATATTTTTCAAAGAAAGTGGATTACCACATTTAATACATTTTTAAAAATACAACAAAATATGTTTGAAGTCATTTATATTGAAAAATGTAGTTCCTGAAAAAATTCAAAATACACACTTAGCTGCACCTCTATTAGGTGCACCTGCTCATTAGCGCAAATAGTCTGCTCCTCCAAGTCAGCTTGAACTTTTCATGGAACATTCCATAAAGCACCAGGTGATCCCCATCCACAGGACAAAGGGCTGACCAATCAGCAGGCAGAACACCCACCAACTGCAATGGGCAGCCATACCTTACTACAGCCAAGTGATAATGAAATCTGTCAGGGTAAAAAGATTCATTGAGAAAACTTCATTCAACTTACCGGAGAACAAGGCAAAGCCAGACATCCTTTGTGATGAAGAGCGCAGACAGGCTGACGTCCGGGCCTGCGAATCACTCTCGATTTAATGGAAAATCCAATAGGCTGGGCGGCTTCAGGGGAAGAGTGGTTGGGCCCGAACGTATAGAACTTTGATGCAAGTTGAACAGGCGGTGGTTTTTTGATCATCACACGTCTGACTGAAACTGACGCGAAAGCCGCCTCGATTTGGAAAAAAATAAAATAAATCATGCAGAATGGAACTGCATCGAACTGGTAAGAATGAGCAGAATTGCAAGGCAGAAAATTTTTAAACACCTTTAACTTCCAAGGTGATTTGATAAAAGAACAATGTGAGATGCCTGCATTGGGATCAACTCCATTTTTATTTAATTCAGCTCAGTTGAATTTACCAAACAATTTGCTATTTATTTAAATAAACTGACTTGAAATGATTTGATTCCATAATCATTTAGTATTTTTGTTACCTTCAGCCATCATAGTGTATGGCAGCCTGGCTATCGCTAAAACAAAAGTAAGACTGTACATCCCACACATTAGCGAACGCACGCTATGAGCTTCACGCCGCGGAATCCATCTTGTGCTTCTGCGCATTGGACACTGGCACATGCAGGTGCCTTCCTACCTTTTCACACCAAAACCATCAGCTCTCTGGCCTTTATCAAACACTTAGAAGGCAACTGATGTGCATTTTAGAGGCTGCTTACCAAACCCCTTACAAACAAAATAGTTTTGGTGCCTCAACAGCAAATCATATTCAAAGGCTTGCAAAAAAAAAAAAAAAAAAAAAAAAAAGATGAAACATCGATGGACCACACAAAATATTAAACAGACTCTGTCCTCTAAAACCATTCAAACTATTTTCCCATTGCTATTACTATCCAATAACAGCAAACAATGGAGTGAATCTCTAAAGATCGATCATTTGCTTACAGATGGAAAGTATGTCATACATTATATATATATATATATATATATATACATATATACACACATATATATACACACACACACTTAAATATAAATATACATACATGTATATATATATAATTATGTATATATATAAGTGTGTACGTGTATTTCTCTGCAACTCACATCTTTGCTTTGTTTATAACTGAATCCTGGAAAGAGAGGCAGAGGAAATCACCCACAATTCATTTCCAAGAAAAAAATAAAATAAAATCACATGGCTAACATTTGTGCAGTAAAACATCTTTTTCAGTTTATTAGTGGTAATGTAAACAGCAGAATCTTTTCATGCATGAGAACACAGCCAGGCTTTTCCGCTCGAATGTCTCTTCCCTCTTGTGTTTGCAAATTCTCGCCGGCAAAAGGACATTTTTTGCAAAGTCCAAAAGAACACACAGTCCCCCCCCCCTCCCCCATCAGTACATGGTTGATGAGTAGTCCTGCCGACTAAGAATATTCCTGCTAACAATTGTTTTTGTCCAACGTCTATCTCTGTACTATAAAGTAGGAACACTAGTGCTTTTTATTAGAAAGTGACCAACACTTCTGAGGTCAGACAAAAATGGGAAGACTGTATAAATTACTTTAGTCAGTCAATATAATTGAGTTATGTCACAAATTCATTAGAGACAGTGTTACATTTGGCACCTTTGTGTAATCCTTCAATTTAAGGTAAACAAATTGCAGTTTCATTAAAATAATCAACACCAAGAATTTTTTCTTCTGACAACTGATAGCATGTATAATGTAGCCATATGAAATATGTTCTAGAGCATAACATTGAAATCATTTTTTTAGTTCTTTTTTTTTCTTCTTTTTACTGGATCTTAAGCAAATTGACATACCTTCTAATTGTTTTTTTTTTCCATCTCTAAATCTGATCTACATAAGCAAGAGGGGCTCATTTTGGGCCACGGTCCAAACTAATTTCTGCTATGAAGGAGGAAACGGTCAGTACGGCTGAGGTGCCTCTTCCTGTCGGTCTTCAGACTGTGACGTAAAGGAAGCTGTTCTCTCCGACATCCTGACGTCATCATTAGAAACAGCTCCAGACCTCCATTACCGTGCCATTTCTTTATATTAGGACATGTAAGAGTTAGATAATATTTATACTTTTATTAAATACTACACAGTTGACCTGGAAGTCCCCCCTAAGGCTTCAGAAGCCTACCCTCCACAGCCCACCCTATAATCCCACACATCCGAGAATAAATGAGTGTCTAATGATGCTGAGGATTCTTACTCAGGGGTGCCAGGCCAAGCGGGGACACGTGCGGATGGGAGCGCTGCACTCATGTCAAACAAATCAAGGGCACGCTCAACTGGCTAAGCACCACACAGCTTTTCTCAAAGGGGCTGATGGGAGTTGGAGTTCAGAGCTTGTCCGACGCCCTTCAGAAGAACTCTAAACTCTGGGCTCCATCCATCATCTCATCGTGTTCTACGTGATGTTCTGTCTCCTGAATGCACCCCCAATCTTTCCTGGGGGAGGGGGAGGAGGAGGAGGGGGGTGGGGGGGTAGGCCATGCCTCAACTTGCATGCTGGGGGTACGAAAAAAAAGCCGCAGTTTCGCGCCGGCAATCAACAGCAGGAGGCACTAGAGCGCGGCTTCCGGTGCAGGTTGACCGTGTCCGTGGGGATGAGGTGCTCCCCCCTGTCCTCGGCGGCCAGCACCCGCCGCACCGCCTCCTCGAAGGCCGCCGCCACGTTGGTGGCGTCCTTGGCGCTGGTCTCGAAGTACGGGTGGTTCCCGTTGTCCCGGCACCACTGCTGGGCCTCCTCCGCGCCCACCTGCCTCTCCGTCACGTCCAGCTTGTTGCCCAGCACCACGAAGGGGAAGCTCTCGGGCTCCTTGACGTCGGCGTAGTAGATGAACTCCTTCTTCCAGTTGGCCAGGTTGACGAAGCTCTGGCTGTCGTCCACGCTGAAGGTGAGCAGGCAGCAGTCGGAGCCCCGGTAGAAGGGGGTCCGGAGACTACGGAAGCGCTCCTGTCCCGCCGTGTCCCAGATCTGCATGGTCACCAGGCGCCCGTCCACCTCCAGGTCCTTGTTGAGGAACTCCACGCCGATGGTGTGGAAGAGGTGCGTGTCGAACTTGTTGGTGACGTAGCGGTTCATGAGGGAGCTCTTGCCCACGCCCCCGTCCCCCAGCAGGATGACCTTCAGCAGGGACGACTTCGACGCCATTGGCCTCTCCGCTGGGCACTTCTGGGATTGCGGTGGGTCCTGGAGCACAGAGCAGAACCGTTTAGGCATTAAAGATCATTCTTTCAGGAGACTGAAAAAAAACTCAGACACTAATCAAGGCCTCAAAACCACTCAATTCACAGGTCAAATTCTGATACACTACTACAACAATGGGATTCAAAATGATCTCTTGATGAAGATGAAAGGTTTTTTGCACAAACTGATGTTAGACAGTGATCCACAAAGCCTACTGCACTCCAGTTTCACAGCCACAAAAAAAAACTGTCGTCATGATGACACTTCACAGAATATCAGAAAAGAGCAAAAACCAGGCCAGAAACCCCAAATAGCAAGCACGTGAGCTAAACACCCCAGTGGGTAGGAAAACCCTACAAAAAGAAACTCCCCGATGAAAAAAAAAAAAAAATCTCTGGAGGAAGCAGACTATAGAAGGAGAGCCCATCCTCCACTGGCTGGCCTGGTGTAAAGTAGGGGTAGAATGGATGTAACAGAAATGTAATAAGGGATCAATCACAGCAAATAAAATGAGTTCAGCAGGTCACAGTTGAGGACCAGTGGGTCTCAAACCTAGCAGTGAATCTGTCCAACACACTTCACTCTGGACCAGAGGTAACTGGATTTAACCTCTAATCCAACTTAGACATCTAATCCAAGAGCTGTGTACTTGTAAAAAGCACCTCTTACACATTATGGGCACCTAATACACATATTTAGACAGGAACACGGGCCTTTTTTTAATTTATTTTAAAGTTTTGTTTTATTTTTTTCATCTACAGCCGTGCTTCGGCCTCCACGCCAGCAGAGCCGAGCTGGGCGGCCTCGCGGGGCCCAAACATGACCCTCGTTAAAACCTCTCAAAGGGCCCGCTGTGGTAGCCACGGCCCATAATTCCCCCTTGTTCAGCAGACAGAATTCAATAAGGCACTGAGGACCCGGCAGGAACGCTAGGCCACCAAAAATCCCTCAGCCAGTCTTATGACAGTCATGAAGAGAACCACCAGGCAGCACGCACGGTGTCCTTACCTCTAGTGTTCAGGGGAAATCTTCAACATCCACCTGGGGAGGGGAAGGGGGGGGGGGGAAGAAACAGATAACAGTTCAGTTTCCCCTCATTGGAAGTGTACTGGATGAGTTCACCTGGACTGTAAAATAACACAGCTCCTCCCGAATTTAAATCCTTCCGGCTCTTTCCTGCTTCTGTCATCCGAGTATGATTTCTAGTCGCCCGACATGCTTTTGGCTAAAAGGGGCGGGGCAGGGGGGTAGGGGAGTCTCGTGGCGTAGCCCGTAGAGCACTGACCACACGCCCGTTACGAGCCATGAGGCCTGCGGCTCGAATCCGGCCAGGCGACCTTCATCGCGCGTCTCCCCCTCTCCCTCGCCTCCCGTCCTTCCTGTCTCTCTACACTGCTCTGTCCGACAGAGCGGAAAAAGCCATAAAAATATACTTTTAAAAAGGCCTGGGCACTGAAACCGAGCTCTACATAACTAATAAAACAAACGGCATCCGTAAGAGAGCAGTCGTCGTTTGCACCCTCACTGACACTACAACACTGCATATCGAAACTTAAGGAACTGTAGTATCAGGCTGCTAACGGTTTCGTCCGACAGTATACCCTATTTGTCCAGTCTTTCTGTCCTATGCACACGATTCCTGGCATTTCTTTTTTCCCTCCAAAGGTTAAACGCTCCTGCAGTTTTCCAGTCAGCAGCGAGGACCAGCACCTGCTTCAGTGAGCTCAGCGATTGTTGGTGATTGAATTTATAAATGGCACATCTGCTGTGTCCAAATGAATCTTCCCTGCATCACGACCTACTCCTGCATCACAACATCCTGGATCAAATCCTGATTAATTTGGCTCAGACTGCCAGAGCTCCTTAGCACTTGGTAGATGAGGCTCTTAAGCACACGCTCCAGGATGTCTTTACTAGAACCGCTGATCAACTCAGTTTCCTGAAGACCCTGCGTGCACACGTTCACTCTTGGAGACAATGAGCGCAAGTCAAAGATTGCGCAGTCAAAAATGACACCTAGTCAAAAAAAAGTATTCGGTCATCTCATATGCAAAGCAGAATTTAAAAAAAAGAATTACAAGCATAGAGGCATGACTTCAGCGCGAAAAACTAAAATGCAGCATCAATGCTAAATGCGACTCAACAAAAAACACAACACTAATTCGGTGAGCAAATGCAGGATATAGAACACTCGTCCCTTTTCCCAATAAAAGCCGCAGGTTTCTCTGAACGGGGACCCAGCTGGTTGGAGATGGTTCCACTTACCCATCAGTCCTGCACTGTCACACTGAGGCAGAAACACAAGGCCAGCGGTCTCTTTGCATAACTGCCATCTCGCAACACATTCAAATACTTTCAACAAAAGTATGTTTGCATACACTCTAACGTGCCTAGATAAAGGCACAGTTAAGCGCAATTTCCCTGGAAATAATTTCATATCTACATTTTATTGCCATGTCCATACAAAGTGGTTAACTCTGTTGCCCAGGACCTGAGGAAGAAATTAATTTGCCCCTTATGTGCAATAAATTCACAGTATTAAGAATTCACAGTATTTTCAAAAAGAGAAACCTGCTTCTATTATGCTTGCACACAGCGAGTTACGTATTACACCACCCAAACAGATAAAAAGTCAGATCAGTCAGTAACTAACAGACAACACAAACGCTGACAGAAGGACTTAATCTGCCAATCAGCTCAATAAATATTCATGAGCGTGAGCACAGGCTCCACCCCCTGCAGATGACACTACCCACAGGTGTCCATTTCAATTCACATTCCAGCATTCTGTGGAGATTAACTGGAAGAAGAGCAATTTATTTTGCTCTGGAAAACAGGTAAAACTGCACTGGATCACTTGATGGTTGGTCACGTGTGAGATAACAACAGAAAGTGGAACCTGACTGGAACGTTTCTGTTGGAATGCGCTCACACCACCATATTGCAGCTCTTTACATCGACCAATCAACACTCACACACTTTAAAAAAAACAGACTCACCCCACTCCTAGCTACCGGAGTTAAAAATGACGGCCAAATGACTGCAATATGAATCAGGGCAATGCTGGAATAACAGCACCGGAACTCCTCTACTATGGCCCGTAGCACAATGCAATAAGTGACTCATTATTTATACAAGGCTGAATGTACAGCACACTTTTATAGCAAGCTCCTCGCAGTGACCAAGTAAACAGAACAATGGTTGCGGACACTAAGTGACCCATTTACTCAAAGTGGAAAATGGTCACTGCAGTTCTGCAGTGTTTAAAAAGCAAAAAGCACAATGAAAGAGAGTAACGTGACAGCGTCCTGTACAAGAGCGCGGTGGTTTCATAAACTATGCATAGAAGGACCCACAATGACACATTCATCAAAACTATTTCCCATTCAAGAGCCTTCTCGAACTCTGATCTTAAATAAAGGCATTAAGCATGTGCTGACAGTCACATGGGATAGAAAAAGAAAAAAAAAGTCCAGACTAACCTTTGCTCAAAACTGCAAGAGGAACTAACTCATCAGCTGTTCCCATCAGCATTTAACAGCCAAAGTCAGCATTTTCCATATTCCATTTTTTGCTGCATTTTCTATATAAGTTACTATCCTTAAATTTAAAAAAAGAGTAGATTAAAAAACTCAAATGACAAATGCACCATGTGTCGGTTTGTTTTAATTCACCAGTCTGAAAGAATAGAAGAGGTAAGGCCTGTAGTTTCACAACAGCAACTGTGTGAATGTCCGCAGGGCTCCTAACTGACAAAAAAAAAAACCGTTTACTCAGTTTTTCAAAATGTTACATTTCAACAAAAACTTTTCTGCCCCAGCAGTAGTTGCGTGAATTTTTACTGCCCACATGTAACTGCACAAGGGTACCGCATATCTTGTGCAAAGAGTTAACACACAGGAACCATACGCTTCCACATTTCAAAATTACCTTGACAGACTGGCCATGTCTCCCGTGCTCAGCTTCTGCAAATATCAGACACACACACACAAAAAAAAACATTACTAATTAGTATTGTATTGTATTCACTGCTTGCATTAAAAACCAAAACATGCACACGCACCGATTCTACACTTATATTGCCACAACAAAACAGTCGGCCTTTAGGCACAGTTCCATTAGCGTACCAGTCCAACGGGAAGTGTAAAAAGAAATACTTGGCAGATGATTCAAGATGGCACGGTTTGGTTAGTTTATGATATGCATTTAAGGACTAGTCCGTTCACTACTTTATTTGACTAAACACTAAGTGAGTTGTAACATATGACTGAATAAAAAAAAAAAGGTTCACAATGTAACTAGAGAATAACACAGGCCGCGGCCGCAGCAGCACTACGTTATCAGGCCGGGTTGGGCTGTATTCATATCAGACCCTCACTCAGCTGCCCAGATCATGTGCCATTATCAGCACTGATTCGTCCTGCAAGTCACAAGGTTTACACCACACTGTACCATTCATATGAGCCATTATGCAGCAAAGCAAAGCCGTTTTGAATTAGAATAAACCTCAAGGTTAATGCACACATCGTTTAACGTTTAACCATTTTATAATGGTTTACCTATGGTTGCGACTGACTGTGTAATTGTTTCGAATCGCATAGCCTAGTCTACAAAACAGCGATGCAGTCTTAACATTAATTCGTCGTTATGCATGTTTGCTAACAGGCAAACTTGTCGACCATCATATGCATCCAAGGTTGGTTGCTCACCCAAAAAACGCTATACCATCTGAACAAGTCACGGAAAGCAAGCGCAGTTTAGTTGGTTAACTAACGTTAGATAGCTTGTTAACTCGCCAAACACTACGTGTAAACACCCGAAAGCTTGTAAACTCGACTGGCGTTAGCTACATAACTTAAAAGCAAATAAACAGCCAATATCTAAAAACATGACCTAACCGGGCGCACAGATGATTTGTGAAGAAACAACATTTAGCCTAGTTAGATAAATATCGTTCACTTTCACGTTCGCTAGCAAAAAACTCGACGTTCACACCAAACATCTTTATAAAGTGGAATACTACTAGCATTGAACCAACTTAGCAAAATGTGTGGCTTTTTTTTGTTTGTTACCAAAATAGTAACATAACAAGCAAAGCTAAGGTTCAAAGATCACCAGGTAGTTTTAGCAGATGTAAATGAGATAAACACGAGTGTGGTCACAAAACTGAAGTCTAAGAAGCTGACTGCCAACATTGCTAACTATGGAAAAAGCCAGTTACCCAGTCTAGCTAGCTACACAATTGCCGAGTTTCTCAGCGTAAGGCCGGTTCGTGCCAGATTATTCCACCAAGCTAATTTAGCTAATGTTAGTTAACGCTAGCTACTTCTTGATGTCAGCCTGTGATGCTCCCCAACACTCCTGTTAATGTTGACAATAGGTCATTGTAACTGTTAGTTAACGCTAATATAGCTAGCTTGCTTGGTAAAATAAGCTCTTCTGTCGATTTATATTTTCTGGCTGACCAAGAGCGATATGTCATAAACGTACCTTACCCGTTCAAACGCTCAAGTAGCAACACTTGGCTATATCCTGCAGGTGTTTTTGTGTATTATTCATTTATCGCATCTCCTTCCCGAAGCTTACGGCTTCTTGCAGCTCTCATCTGACATGGCGTCTCTCGGCAGAGGCTGCCCCAGTCCGCGCCGACTCATGTGACCAGCGCCGAAGCTCCCAACTTCCGGGTTGCCAGATTTTTTTTTGTAAACCAATCATTTTAATGTTTTTATGTATTTTGATTAAATTTACGAAGCTTGTTTGACATCCACATTTCACATTCAATGTTTTTCTTCGTGGAATAAATTAAAATATTAGGTGTGCGTAGTTTATTTATATTGTATTGTTTTGCACAATTGATTTTGCCAAATGAATAAATAGATAAATAAATAAAAATCCACACAGCATGGTGCATGACTTCATCCTGCTTTCAGAATCCATAATGAAAGAATTCTAAGATTGGGGTGCTTGTAAATACTGGTTTGCTTTTCCTACAGTCCATCTTAAACCATTAAAAATCTGTGGTATTCTCAAACTTCAACCAGGGTTTAAGCACAGTGCCTAATTCTCCAACATTGAACACTGATGAAAGGGAATTTCATTTTTGGGTCTTGACCACTACCTGCTGACCCTCCATTCCAATAGCCTACACAATACAAAATTTATAATGATGATCTGCAGTGTACTCAAGTTCTTAATCGGTCAGAACAAAAATACTTGAGATCACAGATTGCCATGTTCCTGTATTTACATTTTTTTTCAAAAACACTTCCAAACACTGAATCTCACCTGTACCTGGATACCTCACTGGTTACCCAAATTAACAGTATCTCCAAAATAGCAAGGTATGCAATGTTTAAAAAATGCATTAAAAATTTGTTTTGTGGATTTGTCACATCCTGGTCAGACTTGTTGTTGTGCACAGCTGTCTGGCTGCCCAAAAACTGCACTCAATATTCTACAACTTGTCCAAAACTCTGCAACTTGGACAGCAATCAGAAGGCCAGAGCGCACTGCTCCCGTCCAGTGCAAAACCCTCTTATTGGTCAATAAGGCATTGTGTGGGTTAGCCCCATCCTACTCAACCGACTTACTCAAGCCCTATATTCCAGCCCGTGCCCTAGGCTCCAGGGACGCTAGCCCGCTTGGACTATTCCCAGCATTTCCAAAAAGTCTTCTTCACCATGGTTAGGGAACCTCAGAAAGTCACTATTTTTAAAATCATGACTGAAAACACATGTACAGTATATAGTCTTTCCTACACCTAACTCTCCCCACTGACCTCACGGTTTCAATACATCTGCCAATTTATTTTTATCTGTTTCTCCCGTGCTATAACTTTTTATCGGTACATGTGTACTCAGTTTTATCAGTGCTCGTGTGCTCACGCTCCTTCACGGTTCTATTCCATTCTTGTTAACGCTTTGTCTACAGCTTTTCATTGCCTACGTGCTCCTAACACTTTGGCGTCTGCCTCTTTTACTCTTATTTTTACCCCATGATTTGTAAAGTATGTTGAGAGACCTTGTTGTTAAATAAACTTTAAACTGAAAAAACTTAAAACTAACAGTTCTGCATTTGAATCTTCTACAGTTTCTCCCTTCATAATGGCTCAGTTTGTTCTGTTAAATAATTTTATTTTTATAACTTGTTCACTCCTCTGAAATACTAATACATAACCCCCTAGTATGGAGAATAAACTGCCATATATAACATAAGCCAGGGACCACAATCCCATTGTGGGGACTGCTGGATGGCAATTCAAATCAGCCATAGTTACACCTTCCTGTCTTACAGGTAATGTACTGTAGCAGTTGTCTTCATAACCATAGTGTGTAAATACTAAAAACACTTCACAGGCTACTCATTCAGTGAGGCAAAATATATGATAGCTGACTTGAGTGCTCATTTAAAATGTGAATTTCCATAATCACATGTACTGTTTCAGTGAATTACAGTTGAATGGTCATTTTACATTACATTACAGGCATTTAGCAGACGCTCTTATCCAGAGCGACTTACACAACTTTTACATAGCATTTTACATTGTATCCATTTATACAGCTGGATATATACTGAAGCAATGCAGGTTAAGTACCTTGCTCAAGGGTACAACGGCAGTGTCCTTACCCGGGAATCGAACCTGCGACCTTTCGGTTACAAGCCCAGTTACTTACCCACTGTGCTACACTCCGTCCTATTTCGTTTTAGGTATCAAATCCTATTCTTAGGATAGCTGTAAATTCAGGCGAAGAACTTCCGAAGCCACCGCAGGGCACGCACTGGCACAGTAATGTAGGAGTGTTGACAAATGGCACGCTCCTGATAAGCCACGCCCATAAAATGTCTCCCATATAAGTCTCTGGACAGAGCTGCGCTTTGCATAGCCAAGACACACAATAACAATCTGAGGGGTAATGAATCCCAAGTTAGCAACAATGACCATAAAACGCAACTAAATACTGACTGAAAACTGCAATAAAACAACTGAGACATCTGTTCCAACAGCTCATCCATGACCGGAAATTCTATATCGCCATTCAGGCATGTAACAGCAGTGATACAGTGTTTCTAACAGTGAGTCAAAATGCTGATACTGGGTAGGTCTCATGAGGACAACTTCAATTCGTTCCAAGTTTCCCTGTCACACAAATATGGGCGTTCCTATGTTTTACACACAAACACACACACACACAGTCAGCACATTTAATAAATGCAAATCATATTAAGAGCATCTACTCCAGAAGAGTATAGCCACTCATTGACAATCCCAAATCTATTTTAAAAAAATAAAAAATCTTAAAGTAGAAGGTGACATCCAACAACAAAAATATTGGCAACAGGGATGCTCAAATCTGACCCTCAAGGCCGGTAGTATTGCCTGGTTTTCATTCTTAATAACTGCACTGAGTAAAGACCTGAAACTCCCCCAAATCTGGAACAGGGACTGAAGTAAAAAGGGGTTTTACTCAGCGCAGTCCTCCAGCTGACTCAGTAATCCCGCTTCATGAAATCCCCCCTCAGATTTGAGCACTCCTGACTCGCAATGCATGCAGTTCCTGTGCGAGGTTCACCAGAGTTCAGCGCGCGGTGGAGAGGGCACGCTTGGTCACATGCCCTGCATGCTCTACGGCAGTCACATGATCTATTTGGAACACAGACCTAATGAGCCCGTCTGTGTTCCAAATAAATCTACTATGAACTCCTCTGCTTCCTGCAGCACCACAGCTTCTAAAAACAGCCCCTCACAGCTAAGCGGTCAATTAAACAAGAGGGCAATAAACAAAGTGCTAGCAATTCTCCACCTGTCTGAGCCTTCCTAATTTACAGAATTAACCCAGTTTATGGGTCACACTACTGATTTCTTGTGACTAGAACTAATAGGCACCATTGAGTTTTGTTGGGATACAGATTATCAATACAGATAATTCATAGTCACATTCCACAATATCAACGAAGACCAGACGGTGATAAACATGGATTGAACCGAAGACTTTATTGAGACGTAATAAGCAAAACAACGAGTGAGGAAGACTCCCGTTCGCCGCAACCTCGTCACAGACAGACCCAGCCGGAGTGGTACCACTGCTCTCCACAGCCAGCGCAGGTCATAAAGGTCATGGTGTCCTCGTCTGGGTTCCCGCTACGCACCCACCCGGGCAGGAACAGGGCGCCCCGGGAGATCTGCGTCACCCTGCAGTCGAAACCGTCGCAGCGCCTGCACCGCACCTTATCCGTCGGGGTGCCCTCCACCCCCAGGGGGCGCTGGTGCTCACGGATGGCCGACTTTGTGTACTCGCGCCTCAGCTCCTGCAGCTCTCGACCGGCCATCTCGGCGGTGGACATGCGGGCGAAGGCCTCCGGGCCCAGCATGCCCTGCAGAAGACCCTCCCTCAGGTGGGGGCTCCCACGGTTCCTCAGGTTGGAGACTTTGCTCCGGACGCAGGCCTTGTACTTGGGCTCGTTCTGGCCGTGCAGCAGGAAGACGTGCTCCTCGATGTCCCGGGCCAGCGCTGAGAGATTGGGGGCCGGCCCGTCCCCGCCGGCCCCCTCCGGCCCCAGAGCCTGGAGGAGCAGCTGTGTGCTTTTGGACCTCAGGGGCGAGGCGTCGCTGTTCGGGGACGACGAGGGAGTCGTGGCGATTTGGGGAGTCTCCGCAGGCGCCTGCGTGAACTCCACCGGTGAGGCCACTGATGATGTCACCGTGACATCACCGCCTCTCTCCGTAGCAGACGCGCCCGCCGCCTTGTCCTCTACAGATCGGGCTGCTTCCTGCGTCACCTCCGAAACGCCACACCCCTCCTCAGTCAGGCGCCTCTTCCTCTCTCTGTCCTCCTCCTCTTCATGTGGGACGTCGCTGTCAGAGCTGCCAGGGGAGCGTGAGCCGTCTCCGCCCCGGCGCTCCCCGCTGCCCCCCCGGCCTCGGGCGCGGTCCTCGGCCTCTCTCGGCCGATGACAGCGGCTTCCTGTGGAAACCGGCGCCCCGCCCCTGCACAGCTTCCTCCACCCTGACAGCAGGAGCTTGGCCGCTTTCCTCACCGTGGCGACGGGGCAGGTCCTCAGGACCCGGTGCAGCGCTTTGGCCACGCCCGTTTCCCGGAGCAGTTCCAGCGTGACGGGCGCGCGCTCCAGGTCCCTCAGCAGAGAGCGCACGGCATCGTAGTCGCCCTCACGGTGAAGCTTCTCGATCTGACGCGCGTGATGTGAAATCTGACTAGCGTCCATCGCTAGAGGAAGCAGAGGCTGAAAATGAAAAGAATGGGAGAAAAGGCCCAGAAGCTTTAATGTGTTCAGAAGGACATAGTTTATCAGACTTGTATTGAATTCAATACAACTGAACTTAAAATGAAGGGTGGCAGTGTAGTATAATGGGTAGGGAACTGTTAAATGCCTGTAATGGAATGTAAAGTGAATGTGGAAATCCAACATTGCTGATAAATCGTACATTTTCCTTAAACACACAAATGCCAACTGTTGTTAGAATCTAGACTAAAACTAAGATTGGGATGGCAGGTATGCCATCCTGCCAAGTTATGGCTTGGTGGGGCCCCATACCTATACAGCACCGAGAGTTTGGCACTTTTCAGGGTTTCTTATTGAAGATACATTCAAGAAGAATCACACATTACTGATGCACCCAGTCCAACACGTTATTATTTCATCCAGACAGACTTTACATTTATTGAGAAGCATTTGAAAATAGCCTGTACACAAGTGTCTCATAATGCAAATTACTTAAATGCAATGTATTCAATTATTAATGCTAGCTAACAGAACTATATCTGCAATGGCCAACTGTAAACATTTTAAGCACATCACCGTGTAATGTGCAGAGCTACAATATGGAAGATGGAAGAAAATATGAAGCCACTTATTTGAACCAGCTAGTTTGCATAGCTATAGGACTTATTAACTTCAGGGTAGGTCGCTAAGACACATGTCCATGTTCTTACTGCAGAAAAGCTTTAACAGTATACAAAATCATAGCCAGCACTCCACTAACATGTTACCTTCTGAAGTTAGCAATGCCTATACAGATCGACAGCGAGACAAAAATGATCTTTTACCTTTTACAGCACCATGGCATCGAATAATTTGAGTTCTTACAGCACTAGGCTATATTGTGTGTGACAGCTGCATTCTATTGATACAGCAGCAAGCGACTAAAACTGTAACTATCTCACATACCGTCGTTTGTACAGACTAGATGGCCGCCATGTTTGTTTGTAAATTATTGCCGGAGTTACTCCGTTCATTTCTCTAATGGCCGCCAGATGGCGCTAAATCGCTAAAATGAATCATGATCAGATTTGTTCTGATATTTTGGAGCCAAACTGGACAGTTGTAACTAATCTTTTACAGCGACATGGGCAACGGATTGGAGGATTCTTGTGTCTTTTACAGGACAACGTTTATTACAGTATTAAATCTAGTTAATAAATAATCCGGTTTCAATAGTGCAAATAGAACAAGCATTCTTCCCCCCCCCCCATATCATTATGTAAATATCTACAGATCATACACTAGAGGCCAGTGCAAGATAAAATAGACCACATGCGCTTCACTGTTCTGCGTTTTCAACGGTCTGAGTTTTGATGACGTCAGATGCAGCATGGGGTGAAAGTTGTAATTTCCTGAAGCAGTGTTGTTCCTCTCACGGGTTCCTGATGTTTAAAGCCAGCATGACAGACGTGTGTCAACACGGGGAAACAGGAGAAAGGACCTTTCCACCTTGGCGAAAGCTCTCACTCCACCCTTATGAATGCCAGGATGTGTTCACTCGCTGTTTCTCTTCATTTATTTATTTTTTTCTGTCCACAGAGGACAGATGAAGTACTAAGGAGGTCTCTTTTTTGTCTTGACTGCCAAACAGAATCCCAGGTGCCTTACAGGGAGGGGTGTGGGCATGTTTATTATATTTTTGCCTTTGAAACTCCTTTTGTCCTTTAATCCCCCTGCTCTGCGTAGTGAGAATTCGACTGAAGGCCTCATCTTCTTAGCAGTGAAAGACAGCTTTCAGGGAGAAATCATTTCACAGGCATTTAGCAGACGCTCTTATCCAGAGTGACTTACACAAATCTTTACATAGCATTTACATTGCATCCATTTATACAGCTGGATATATACTGAAGCAATGCAGGTTAAGTACCATGCTCAAAGGTACAACGACAGTGTCCTACCCGGGAATCGAACCTGTGACCTTTGGGTTACAAGACCAACTCCTTACCCATTACACTACACTGCCGCCCCATTCAACATTTGTTTTTACTAATGTTTTTATTTTACCGCAGGCTAGATGAAAGGTTTTTTTTTTTGTTGTTGTTTAAATCATAATGTCCTATTATCTGAGCCCGTCTGCACCAAACAGCTTGTATTGGACAGTCTCGGCCAGGTTGGTCAGGATAACCCTGGCCCATCCATTTTTAATTAATTTCAGCCCCAATCTACCAGGAATTCTGTCATTGTGTGAATTTGCAGTCTTGGCACGTCTGATTTTTAGAGCAGAACCACTTACTAATTCATCCGCATTTTAGGATATGAACCAAGGTTGCCCTGGCGACAGTCCTCAATAAAACCCCAGTTTTGACCATTAATGATCATGCGCTAAACTTACTGGGAGAATAAAGTGGAGAACTATTCAATTAAATGGAAGTAAAATGAACATGTAACACTTATAAAAACATTTTTTTTATTGTAGTACAGTATTAAAAACATAATTTACAACAGTTCTGAGTAACAATCTTAATATGATAAAAAAAACAGACAATAATGACTACTAAAGACTGCTAAGTAAAATTTAAGAGAAGACTACAGAGGGAATCTCATTGATATCTGCAGTGTTCTAAATGCAACCAGTCCCTGCCCGACAGATTTTAAGTATCTGTTAATTACACAGTACGCTGCTGCACACCTGTACCACATCAAAAACAACACAAAAAGCACACAAACCTGGCTGAGTACAAGAATGACAGCCATTTCTTAATGTACTGAAAACATGAAAGATGGCTTCTTTCAGGCTCTTCAGTATTATCAGAGCTTTATATATCATGGGTGTGTGAGTAGTCAGTACATGTTGAATCCCTAGCTTTGCCACTGACACAGGAGGCACTAGTGTGGTGACAGCTGTGTCCTTTGTTTTTTTTTGTACGCTGTAAATGGGTGTACGCAGACAAAATGATGTGTGAAGATCAGGCATAAAAAAGAGACACCGTGTGGATGGATGGCGAGGACAGCTCATGGTATTGCAGTTGCGTGCTTTTCCTTAACCCTTTAAGACGTGAGATTGCAAATATGTCATTAGAATGTCCTGAACTGAACATTCTAATGCTGATGTCACAATCACTACAGGCAATTGAAAGCAGTGGAGTTCTAGAATTTTGAAAGAACTGACTTAGAATTTTGAAAGAGCATTCCAAAGGATTAATGCTGGCCAGAAGGGGGAGACACACAGCTGCATCAGATTAATTAAGTGTAGTACGGTTCTTCCTTCGGTGTCTCTCTGCGAGTTGGGACGAGGCCTGACTAGGACAGCGTAGACAGTGGACACCTGGGACGGGTGGCAATGCGTTTCCTGGGTTACGCAGGTAAGGTAGGTGTGAAGCAGCTCAGAAGATCACAGGCTCCTCCTCCTGGCAGGTACCCGAAGTTAGCACCACATTGTCCAGCCCGATTTCTCCCCCAGAATCCGTACCTCGCTCTGCCTCAAAGATGATCTACAGGGCAAGATGGAGGAATGATAGCAGACTAAACCTGGCGCTCGAAGGATACATCACTTTACCCTTCACCATTTCAGAGTTATTCTAAAACCAACCAACATCAGAAGGCATTACACAGTTCCAGTATGTCCTTCACCCCTCTGTGTCCTTGTTAACAACAGAGGTGGAATGTACAGGGGTCAGTCATTCTAAAATCAACTGTTCTGACAATATACATCAGATATGTGAGCGGGTGTGAACGCTCGTCAGGTGAATGAACGCTCGTGAGGCGGATGGTGGACGCTCATGTAGTGAATGTGAACGCTCGTGTGGGGAATGTGAAAGCTCATGAGGTGAATGTGAACGCTCAGTAAACGCTTGTGAGGTGAATGTGGCGGACGCTTGTTTGGCGGATGTGAAGGCTCGTGAGGCGAACGTGGTAGACGCTCGTGTAGCGGATGGCGGACGCTCTCTCACCGACTGCGGCGCCTCCTGCTCCCAGGCCACGGCGATGAGCTCCGTGTGCCAGTCGGGGTCCCGGGCGTGGCTCTGCTCCCACACCGCGTACCCGCTGTTGTCCAGGAGGACCCGCAGTGCCCCCGCCTGCGCCCCCAAGCGCGCCCCCGCCCCCGCCCGCGCCCCCGCCCCCGCCAGCCGGTAGTTGAAGGTGAGGCAGAAGCCGCTCTTCCGCGCGCGGTCGCTAAGCAGCAGCCTCAGTCTGGCCAGGTCCTTGGGTTCGCCATGGAGACCACTCGCAGACATGTAGTTCCCCACCCCTGCAGACAGGGGGCGAGCGTCACAGATCAGGCGGGTGAAAAACGGTAGGAGAGTAGTAGGGCCGTGTCCGAATCAGTGCACTTGCCTAATATTGAGTACAGTTGTTGAGTACACTGGATGAGAAAGTTAAGTAGGCTAAATTTCCTCTAAATGTAGTGTACTTAAAACCCCAGGATGATATCCTTTTGTCCAGGGTTCTGCACAATATATATAAATATAAAGCACCTGCTAAATGACTAAATTGTAAAATTAAAAGTTAAAACTTAAAAGTCGTTTCCACAGAAAGAGTAGAAATGTCTGGAAAACGTTACCTCTGTCGTGGTAGGACACGTCCCAGTCAAAGTCATCCTCCTTGTCCTGCACCCACTCGCACGCCCCCTGGTCGAAGTTGCAGTCCATGATGAACTCTGAAAAGCACACAAAACAGGCTCAGGCTCTCAGCGTCCCTTCGCTCTGAGGGCGTCAGTAGTGTCCAGAGAGCAGCAGCCAAAAAAACAGGGGTTTCTGGGTAAAATACTGAAAAGCTCCATTACCCTCTGGCCCAGCAGCCACTGAAATGTCCTTCACCTCGGTCCCGGGGCCGATGACCGAATCTGGGGCTGTGGAGAAGACAGGAGACGTAGCATCAATCTCCCAACCACAGCCAGGAGAACGGAAGGTTTTTCCCCCGGTGCCGGAGGACTGCCGCCGTGGGCTATGTGCCGCAATCTGTGGTCACTCACTCACTCACTCACACACTCACTCACTCACTCACTCACACACTCACGTACTCACTCACTCACTCACTCACACACTCACTCACTCACTCACACACTAACTCACGCACTCATTCACACTAACTCACTCACTCACTCACTCACGCACTCACTCACTCACTCACACACTCACACACTCACTCACTCACTCACTCACTCACTCACGCACTCACTCACTCACACACTCACGCACTCACTCACTCACACACTCACTCAATCACTCACTCACTCACTCACTCACTCACACACTAACTCACGCACTCACTCACTCACTCACACACTAACTCACGCATTCACACACTCACGCACACACTCACTCACTCACTCACTCACACACTCACTCACTCACTCACACACTAACTCTCTCACTCACTCACACAGTAACTCACGCACTAACTCACTCACTCACACACTAACTCACGCACTCACTCACTCACTCACACTAACTCACTCACTCACTCACTCACTCACGCACTCACTCACTCACTCACCCACTCACACACTCACTCACGCACTCACTCACTCACTCACACACTCACGCACGCACTCACTCACTCACTCACTCACACTAACTCACTCACGCAATCACTCACACACTAACTCACGCACTCACTCACTCACTCACACTAACTCACTCACTCACTCACTCACACTAACTCACTCACTCACTCACTCACGCACGCACTCACTCACTCACTCACTCACGCACGCACTCACTCACTCACTCACGCACGCACTCACTCACTCACTCACTCACGCACCTTTGTAGGCGCATGCGCAGGAGGTGCGCCGTGGGTCTAGACGGTTTCGTGCTTTTTTTTTTACACAACAACCACAAGAACATAAGATAATTTACCAAGAGAAAAGATACAATCTGACCAGGGTAAAATATAATGTGCAGTGGTGGAACTGAAACTGTAGACCTATCATTAGAACAAAGGCGGGTTTTTGCTGAAACATTTTTCAGAGTTTTTCCACACAGACCTTTTCCCCATCTACAAGCATGCTCATGCCCATCTGTCATTTATCTTAATGTACTGCAATTGAACATAAAAAAAAAAAAAATGCAATTCATGGCGGCACCATAACTCTTCTGGATAACTTTCAAATTCTCTCTGAGGGGGCCTTCGAACAACCACATGTACCCAGGCATCGTGAACCGAACCCGGAGAAGCAGATGTACCCAGACATCACTAATGGAACTTTGGGAGAAGAGACGGATTGACGTGTGAACGGGTTAGAGGTCTGATGACAGGTTCTCGCCCCCAGAGAAGTTGAGGTCTGTCTGTC